>PVJS01019603.1:0-33531 GCA_004027185.1 Glis glis
TTTTTTTTTTTTTTTTGGCGGTACCGGGGATTGAACCCAGGGGCATTCTACCTCCGAGCTACACTCCCAGCCCTATTTTTTATTCTTTATTTTGAAACAGGGTCTTACTAAGTTGCAGAGGGCCTCACTAAATAGCTGAGGCTGGCCACAAACCTGGATCCTCCGGTCTCAGCCTCCCAAGTACTGGGATTACAAGCATGTGCCACCACGCCTGGCTCAAAGGCCCCAGTTTTTAGGAGATCAGTTAAGGTCAGGGATTAACTATATACACAAAGAAATGGCAACACCCTGGGATAAGTGGCCATGGAGCATACAGATTAGTAAGGGCATGGCAAACACACTTTTTATTCTTCTAGAGCTTCCATTTAAAACTTTCCTTTCTCCATTTTCCTTTCCCTTTTCCAGATCTGCCTGTTTTGTGTTCCCCTTCATCAGGGCTCTGTCTAAAAGGACTGATTTAAGTAGGCATCTCAGGTGCAATGGAAGGGCTGTGAGGTTTATGGCAGGATAGTATTTGAACATTTGTTTCATGAAACCATGCGGGCCCTCCTCCCTGTAGCCACTGAGTCCATCACCCCCATATTTGTGCAAAGGAGGAAATTTCCTCAACTCTGTCCTCTACCCCTAGCAAAACTCTCCTTCCTTTGCTTCTTCGCCACCCGAGTTGCGTTCGCTTTAGAAGGTAGAGAGGGCAAAAAGCTTCCATATTTCATAAAAGGGGACAATTTACTTTGGGAGTCAAATCTAGCAATGTGGCCAGGAAATCTTTTGAAAAAAAAATAGTTCTTGGTATTTCCTTCTTTGCAGATAATGAATTCAGAAAAGGATGACCTCCCCCCACCACGCTTAAAAAAAAAAAAAGTGTTTACCTACCCTTCTGTTTTCCAACCCAAACTGGTATGGTAACATTCAGGAGGTCAACATTTGAAAATGGTTTTTGAAAAAGAAAACCACCCACACTCAAAAAACTATTTTCCTTCCTAGTAAATGTAATTTTAAATTTCAAAGGCAGGATTTAGGTCAGTGGTTTGGGTCATTTTTTATTTTACCCAAACTGGGCCACCCTTCCTTTATTGTGCAATCCAGAGGAATCAGAGAGATGTCAGGTAATAAAAATCCAGCAAGGGAAAAGAAAAAAAAGTTGGAACACGGTCTGCCCAAAGTTGCCTGCCCTTAGGTTCTGCTGACTTCAGCAGGATTCGTACATTAGTAACGAAGGACAGAAGCTGGTCCACTGATTTTATTATCATTGAAGAAGAGGAGATTTTTCTGGCTGTAAAATGGAAAAATATAATTTATGATTCAGACCCAGGCTGAATGAGAGATGGGAACTTTCCTGCTTGTGGGTTTAAATGCAAGGATGTGCAAGCGAGGGGAGACGGGAGCACCCACACATGGCCGAGGAGCACGCGGGTCCAAGGGTCCAGGGTGACCTTTCAGCTGCTGGAGCATCGGAGGCATATGGATGTGTTCTCCGACAGCATCCGCAAGGGACGTTTCTTATGCCGTGGAAGCAAGACGAGGTGTGGAAGGCTGACTGGATGAGTGACCTTTTCCATCTGTCAATCTCTGCTAGCCTCGTAAATCATTTCAGTGCAAGGCAGGAGCTAAGAAGACTACTTTTCAACTCATATGTAAAGCTCTAGCTTGTGAGTGCTGACACTTAACCCAGGCTAATCACCTTTGATGGATGATGAAAATACAGAGGAGGTGTAGAAGTGAAGTTTCTTGGAAAACCCAGTGCCACTTTCCTTCTTTATTAAGCCCAACCTGCTGTGCTCGGAGTCACGTTTACACACTTCTCACTGCCCACATTTACGTGACCTTTGGGTTTGACATGAATATGCTGCTTTTCTGTATTCAGTGCCCTAGGGTTGGGGTCCTTTGGCTGGCTTATGAGTACATCTCAGAGATGACTACAGTGGTCCCAAGCGATAGATATGTGTATTTTTAGTGTTTGTGATGCTCTTAACATACAGATTCTCTAACAAGTTGAACTTGAATGAATATGTTGCTGCTGATCATGCCAAATTTCTCTTTATGTGGCTCTTTCTTTTGGGGAGCTCTTGTGTTTATTTGACAAACATAACTCAATGCTCAGTACACAGTAGACACTTAATTAATGTTTGCCAAATAGATGAACGACTTCTTATTCATAGAATATGCTATATTTAAGCTGGGTTTTGAAGGATAAGTGGAATCAAATGAGTGTTTTAGGGGGAGAGCAAAGGTAGAGAGGTAGGAAAGAATGAGGCATACATGCAGCACGAACCCAGTGCCTCGTACTAGGAAGGAAATCTACAAATATGTGTTGAATGAATCAGTCAATAATAGTGTTAGTCACTGAAAAAATAGAAAGGTGGGCGAGTTATAGTCCTCTCATGGAGTTTAAAGTCTAATAAGGGAATTGGAGCTCTAAACAACTATTGATAAATCAAATTTATTCATTCAATAAGTATTTACTAAATATATACTGTATTAATGTTCTTCAGAGAAAAGCAACAAATAGATCTCTCTTTCTCTTTCTCTGTCTCTCCTTCTATATACATGTATATGTGTATATCTCCACACACACACACACACATACACACACTTCCAGCCTCCATATATATATGTACATACACACAGAATCCATATGTACACATGTGTGTACACGAATATATGCATATACATATATACACACTTATATATATATATGCTTATATATGCTTAATTATATATAATATAAGCAAAAAGATAACAAAGGTAAAAATTCACTATTGGATTACTGTGAAAAGTAATTTTAACTGGAGGCTTCTTGGAATAAATCTCAATTCAATTTTTTTTTTTTTTGCGGTACTGGGGGTTGAACCCAGAGGATTCCACTTCCAAGCTACACCCCCAGCACTATTTTTTTTTCTTTATTTTGAAACAGCATCTCCCTAAGTTGTGGAGGGCCTCACTAGGTAGCTGAGACTGGCCGCAAACCTGCGATCTTCCTGTCTCAGCTTCCCAAGTACTGGGATTACAAGTGTAAGCCACCACGCTCAGCATTCAATTCAATTTAACATCAATTAAATGTCATAGTATGGAGACTTAATGAAGGAAACACTTCCATTGACATTATATGCATATGTGAGAATACCAATGCCAATTTCAGTATCATGTATGGGGAAGGGTGGGGGTGAGGAGGGAGCTGGGGGAAAGCCCACCAAGTACTATGTGTGTGTTTATCACTATCACTGTGAACTACATTATGATGTGAGATTATAATACACCAATAAATGTATAAAAAGTCTTCGTATTTATATTTAATTAGTGTTTTCTGAATAGGTAAATGGTATCTCATCATACACGATGCGTATTGGGGCTAGATTTTATTTTTTTATTTTTTATTTTTTATTTTTGCAGTACTGGGGATTGAATCCAGGGGCGTTCTACCTCCGCGCTACACCCCTGGCCCTATTTTTTATACTTTATTTTGAAACTGGGTCTCACGAAGTTGCGGAGGGCCTCACTAAGTAGAGAGAGAGAGAGAGGAGAGAGGAGAGAGAGAGAGAAAGAGAGAGAGAGAGAGAGCTGAGGCTGGCCGCGAACCCGGATCCTCCGGTCTCCGCCTCCCAAAGTACTGGGATTACAAGCGTGCGCCACCACGCCCGGCCGGGGCTAGATTTTAAAAGAGAGGTGGAATGAAACAAGCAAAGACAGGAGAAAGAGCAAGGAGGAAAGTGCTAGGTAGTTTTGTGGCATGGGCGCCAGTCCTGAATGGCTGAGTCATGAAGGTTTGGAGCACTGGTGATGAGGACCGTATTGCAGACCCAGCTTGAAAGGAAGGCTGAATGAAGCCAGGCCATGAAAGGCTTTGCATCTAGGCCGCAGAGCTTGTGTGTCATTTCACAGCCATTCCTGAACCATCACATTTTTAAAGGAGGGGGAACGTGAAGTCATGTTAACAATTTAGGAAAGTATGTACCAAGACATTCCTTCAAACACTTATTCTTAGGATACTGGTAGGTATTATGTGGAAAAGCCAACCTAATTTTCAAAAAATTTGAGGCATGTTACATTAAGCTAAGTCAAACAAGTTTTCCCCTTCAGTAATTCAAAGAGCTTTTAATATACCACGATGCATTGTAAAGCTCAGAGAAATGAGTATAACGTGCTGTTTCCCAAGCATTTTTTGGCTGTACATTTAAAAAAAAAATCTAAATGAATGAATAGCTCATTTCACATCATTCATTGGAAACCTTGCTTTAGGAAGGTAACACTTGTGGAGAGAGGGACTGGATTGAAGGAGGGAAGGAAAGGGGGAAGGCTCTTGGGAAAGCTGATCAAATAGACACTAAGGGAGAGAAGAAAGGTCTGACCTGGGACTGTCGCAGGATTGTGGAATGCAGACTTCTCAGAAACAGAGCCACATGATTTGTTGGTGGCTTAGACAGTGTTTAGGGGATAGGGTTGGGAGGTTATGAAAAAAGTATAAAAGTTTAATGCCTTGAAGGATGTAAAGCTGGAGATGTCCTCTGGGGTAGAAACCCAGGAATAGATTTAAGCTTGAGGAGGAAAAGGATGGATTTGAGAAACTAATTTTGAAATATATAAGGACATTCCAGGGTTTTTTTTCCTATTATTGATATGGTTTAATTTCATTATGGTCAGAAATTATATTTTGTATAATATTAATTCTTATTTAAATAAGTTAATGTTTATTTTAAGGTCCAGAATATAGTCTATCAGGATGATTGTTCCATGCGACTACAAAATAATATATAGTCTTCTGTTGTTGAATGGAAAAATCCTACAAATATCAATTTGATCAAGTTGGTTAAAAATGTTATTCAGGTTTTCTTTAATGATTTTCTGTTTACTTGTTCTATGAATTATTGAGATTACAGAGATATACAACTAAAATTGTGTATTTACCTTCTTCTTGAAGTTATTTCAGTTTTGTATTTTTGTTTTTCAAAGCTCTATTGATGGGTACAATCCCACTTATGGTTGCTATGCATTATAAAATGTCCCTATGTGTGTTTTAATATTCCTTGTACTGAAGTATACTTTTTCTGATTTATTATAACTACTCCAACTTTTTTTGCTTAGTGTCTGCATATATATCATTCTCCAATCTTTTATTATTTACTTATTTATATCTTCCTAGGTAAAGTGGACTCTATAATTGGATTTTTCTTTAAAAATAATCTGGAACAACAATTGTTGCTTCTAATTGAGGTATTTAGGCCATATTTAATGTAATTATTGACAGGCTTAGATTTAAGTTTACCATATTTCTAGTTATCTTCAATTTGTCCCATATATTCTTGTTTTTTTCTTCTTCTGCCTTGTTTCGATTCAATTTTATTTTCACTAGAAGATTATTAGTTTTATTTCTTAAATTTTTTCAAGATTGCTGTACTGTTTAAAACATGAACCATATAAATATAAACTTTAACTTATCACAGTCTACATTGAAATATTACAGTATTGCACATATAGTATAAGAATCTTTCAAATATACTTTCATTTTTTTCTCTTCCATTTATGATGTTTTCACATGTTTTACTTCTACATGTTATAAATCCTACAAAACATTGTTTTTTCCTTTGAACAGTTAATTATTTTTAGAGCAATTAAAATAAAAATTTATCTTTAAGATATGTAATATATAGCTTTTTTGGTGTTGGAGATTGAACCCAGGGGTGTTCAACCTGCAAGCTACACCCCCAGCCTGCGATCCCCCTGTGTCAGCTTCCTCATTACCAGGATTACAGGAATATGCCACCATGCCTGGCTATATAGTACCTTTTAAAATAACCATTTGTGCTGCCTCTAATTTTTTTGGGTAAATTCCCATTTCCCACTGATAATATACTCCTTTTGATGTGAAACTTTCCTTTAATTTTTTGACTGCCCATCTGCTGAAAATTATTTGAACTTTTGTTTGTATGAAAATACTTTATTGTCCATTCATTATTGAGGCATAGTTTCTCTGGGTCCACATTCTGTTGTTGTTGTTGTTATTATTATTGTCATTATTCTTTTTAGATCTTTAAGGGCGTAAGTCTATTATTGACTTTCAGCTTGTATAATTTCTAACTAAATGTCTGCTGTAATTCTTATCTCCGTTCATCTGTATATATATTCCTTTCATTTCTGGCTACCTTCTAGATTTTTTTATCTAAGATTTTCTTTTCATCAATTTGACCCAGATATGTCTAGGTATGTCTGTTCATATTTATCCTGTGTAGAATTCTCTGAGCTTATTAGATCTGTCATTACTTTTGGAAAATTGTTAGCCATCTCTCTTTTTTCTTTTTCTTTTTTGGGGTATTGGGGATTGAACCCAGGAACATTCTACCTCTGAGCTATACCCCCAACCCTTTTTAGTTTAGTTTTTTTTTTTTTGAAACAGGATCTCATTAGGTTGCTGAGAGTCTCACTATGTTTGCTGATGCCGTCCTTGAACCTATGATCCTCTTGTCTCAGCCTGCCAAGTACTGGGAGTACAGGTGTGAAATACCACACCTGGCTTAGCCCTATCTCTTTAACAACTTTTAATATTCCATTCTCTCTCTTTTTGACTTTAATAATACTTATGTTATTCCATCTGTTATTGTCCACTAGCTTTCCAGTGCTCCATTTATATCCCGCACTCTTTGTTGTCTCTGGGTTGTGGTTCTAATGAGAACAGTGGTTCTTTGCATATGACGACATGGCCCCAGCCTATTTTTTTTTCCCACTTCTTCCTGGGCTTCACATTGCCATTGACAAAAAGCTATCCTGCGAAGGGAAACTCCTTATCTCAACTGAAAACTGGAACTTAATATGCCATAAATCTCAAGGAAGTATTTTTGGCAGAGGAGAGACCGATTGAGTTAGTACTAGGGAATTTCCCAAGCCGACTTTCCACGGCTTGTGGTGACTCAGAGGCTGGTTGGTCCTTCCCTCAGAGTGGCATGGCTTGGAACACTTGAGCTGTGGGGTAATCAGGAAGTACAGGAAGTGGTACACCAGTCTCAGTCCCAGTAAGATCTCTGAGCAGTGTGCCTTGAACTGGTGCCGTGTTGCCTACCGGCTATGTTTGATTTGAACAACTTAGTGAATGAAATGGGGACGATGGGGACATGGAAGTTTGTATCTTATAGGGACAGTCACTTCAGTTAGAGAAACAAGATTGCATCCCTATTGTGATAACAAACATGGAAAAAAGTCTTGAAAACATAGGGACAAAATCCATTCACTATTACATCTATTTTTCAGCTATATTTGAGAAATTCTCACAAAACTCATGGAAAAATTTAAACGATCATTTTAAGAGAAAATGTTTTTTAAAATATGGGAAATTAGCCGGGCGTGGTGGTGCACGCTTGTAATCCCAGTTCTTGGGAGGCGGAGACCAGAGGATCCAGGTTCGCGGCCAGCCTCAGGTACTTAGGCCCTCCGCAACTTCATGAGACCCGGTTTCTTTTTTTTTTTTTTTTTTTTTGCGGTACTGGGGATTGAACCCAGGGGCATCCTACCTCTGAGCTACACACCCCAGCCCTATTTTTTATCCTTTATTTTGAAACCGGGTCTCACTAAGTTGCAGAGGGCCTCACTAAGTAGCTGAGGCTGGCCGCGAACCCAGATCCTCCGGTCTCAGCCTCCCAAAGTACTGGGATTACAAGCGTGCGCCACCACGCCCAGCTGAGACCCAATTTCAAAATAAAGTATAAAAAAATAGGGCCGGGGGTGTAGCTCGGAGTTAAAACGCCCCTGGGTTCAATCCCCGGTACCCCCCCAAAATATGGGAAATGGTTACAGGCAGTTTGATCTAGGAATATCACAAAAAAGAATATAGATAAATAATAATAAAACATAAAGAGATAAAAGTGTCCTCAGATGACCTATAGCATCTTCATCTTATAAACACCAAATCAAACTCAGATAAAATTTAAAAAGACACTGCACCTAGACTTAACTGCAACCATATTTTAATATTTAGAAAAAATAAAAATGCATGCAAATATTCAGGCAGAAGAAACAAGTTATTTTTTTTTTTTTTTTTTTTTTTTTTGCGGTACCGGGGATTGAACGCAGAGGCGTTCTACCTCCGCGCTATGCCCCCGGCCCTATTTTTTATGCTTTATTTTGAAACCGGGTCTCACGAAGTTGTGGAGGGCCTCACTAAGGAGAGAGAGAGAGAGAGACAGGGAGAGAGAGAGTGAAAGCTGAGGCTGGCCGCGAACCCGGATCCTCCGGTCTCCGCCTCCCAAAGTACTGGGATTACAAGCGTGCGCCACCACGCCCGGCCAAGTTATTTATGAATTATATTTCTTTCACAATATTAGATGCTAAGAGACAATCTTTACATTTTGAAGGATAATATATGACTTAAAAACCTGATATGCCATCAACCTATTGTTCGTGTGCATGGTAACAAAAAGGAATTATTAGAAATGTCAGGAGGATCTGGGTTCGCAGCCAGCCTCAGCTACTTAGTGAGGCCCTCCACAACTTCATGAGACCTGGTTTCAAAATAAAGTATAAAAAATAGGGCCGGGGGTGTAGCTTGGAGGTAGAATGCCCCTGGGTTCAATCCCCAGTACTGCAAAAAAAAGAAAGAAATGTCAGGCTTGAAGTATAAAGCAAGGTTTTATACTCTGGAATGGAAATTAGGAATAAGATAAATATCTTCCCAATTTGCTTTATTAGTAGAACAACCTGATAAAAAACCTTGCAAATACAGCAAGTATTTGCATATATACAAGCAAAACTGAGAATCAGTTTCATTTCTAAATATAAATGCAAAATTTCTAGTTTTAAAATTTGAACCAATTCTAATTTAATAACTAGAACTTAATTTTAAATTATTAATGCATAAATAACTAGAACTGCAGTAAAAGAATGAATAAATGAACAAATGCTTCTGATTAAAAAATACAAAAATAGTTTAACATTAAGAAACAGATTAATATTTAAAGACAAGAAGAACAAACATTCTTTTCTTAGTAGATGTAAAAAATTTATTTGATAAGATGCAATATTTTATCTTGATGTTAAAAATAAAAGTCTTAGTAAGTTATGACTGGAGAAAACTTCCTTAACATACTAAAATGATCAGTCTGAAATCGATAGAAAATACACTTAATGGTGAAAGACTGGAATAATGTCATTAAAATATGGAATAAAGCCATCGGTTACTTTTAATTATTTAGTATTGGTTTTAAAGTTGTAACAGATGCAGTAAGATAATAAAGGAAACACGATTATCATTACATGCAGATCATCTAGGAAACTAAAGAGAAACATCTTCAGAGCTGTTTGAACTAACAAGGGGATAAAATAAGGTATCCTGTGAAAACTTACATAACACAAAATAGTGGTTTTCTACATGCTCATATTTAAAAACTGTGAAAGCATAACCAGAAATAATTTCTTTATTAATAATAAGAAAATTTGAAAATATCTAGCAATAAGGTTATCAAGAAATAGTTAGATAGGAAATTGTTTATAATATTTACTTGAAATCAGCAAGACCAAAATCTTTATATACAGTGTAACTTCAAATATTAATTCGCTTAAGGAAAAGACTGGAGAAAATTGGTCAAAAGTTAACAGTGGTTATCTCTGTATTATACAATGTGGAGTGCTTTATTGTTTGCATAATTTATTTCTCAGCATGAATAAGAATTTCTAAAACTCAGAATAAATCAATATGTGCTTTTTAAAAAGATGACAATGTTCTTAGTTTTATTCATAGGAAAACTTGAGCGGTTAAGTCAGCGTTGGCAAGGAGTAGTCTGAAGCCAGTTCACATTTCACCTGGAGTAATTGCTTAAAACTCTGACTCCTGGATCTCATGTCATGTCCATGGAATCATACTGTCTAGATGAGAGCCCAGGAGCTTAACAGTATAAACACTCCAGGTGGTTCTTGTACACTCTAAAATTTGAGAACAAGTAGGTGAAGAGCCTTGCTCAGCTTGCACTCACAGACGACATTCTGTAGAACAGAGCATAGAAAAAGTATATGAGCCGGGCATGGTGGTGCACGCTTGTAATCCCAGTACTTGGGAGGCAGAGACCGGAGGATCCAGGTTTGCGGCCAGCCTCAGCTACTTAGTGAGGCCCTCCGCAACTTAGTGAGACTCGGTTTCAAAATAAAGTATAAAAAATAGGTCTAGGGGTGTAACTCGGAGGTAAAATGCCCGTGGGTTCAATTCCCGGTACCACACACAAAAAAGTATATGATCATAGCAGTATAATTCACTATAGCCAAATTGGGGAACCAGCCTAGGTGTCCATCAACAGATGAATAGATAAAGAAAATGTGGTATAGTCATACAATGGAATTTTATTCAGCCAACAAACCAACCAACAAACAAACTTATGTCATTTGCAAGAAAATGGATAGAACTAGATAATATTATGCTGAGGTCAATCTGTCTCCAAAGGTCAAAGGTTGAATGTTTTCTCTTATATGTGGCAGCTAGAAAGTAGGACACACAAGGGACTTTAGATCAACCAGGAGACAGCAATAGAAGAATGGAAAGGGATTTGGAGGGGGAAGTGTGGAGGGGAAAAAAGAGGCTTGATAAAGGGAACAGTTCAAATAGCTTCATATCCACACATGAAGGTATCATACCAGTCTCACTAGCATATACGGGAGGGAGGAGAGGGCAGGGTGGAAGGCACCCTAAGGCACCAAACAATGTGCTCAGGTATGAATGTATCACTTTGAATCTCACTATGATGCATAATTACACAGCATCAATAAAAGTATATGAAAAAAGAAAAGTCGGGCATGGTGGGGTCCTCTTTTAATCCCAATACTTGGGAGTCCGAGACAGAAGGATCACAGGTTCAAAGCCAGCCTCAGCAGCTTAGCAAGACCCTGTTTCAAAATAAAAAATAAAGGGGGTGTGGGTATAGCTCAGAGGTAGAATGCCCCTGGGTTTTATCCTCAGTACCAAAAAAGAAAAAAAAAAGAAAAAGTTGTAGAATCTTTGGTTCCACTCTTGCTGATCCAGAATGGCTTCAGATGCAAAGCTGTGAAATGGCCAGGAGGGTTGTCTTAGTCCATTTTCTGTTTCTTGAGAATGGTTAACTTATAAATAAAAGAGGATTATTTGGGCTCGCGGTTCTGGGAGTCCAAGAGCACAGTGCCAGCATCATCTCAGCTTCTGGTGAGGGCGACATGAGGCTTCAGTCACAGTGGAAGGCAGAAGGCAGGCAGGTGCAAATGGACGGGAGCGAGGGACCAAGTGGGAGAGATTATTTCTAACCCTGCTCTTGCAAGAATGAATCCATCCTCATGAGAACTCATCTGCTCTCATGAGATAGCGGTGGGAGGTTGGGAGGTGGGGCCCCTCTCAGAGGCTCCTAACACTGCTACATTGGCAACCAAATTTCAACATGCGTTTGGGCAGAGAAAGATTCTACCCAAACCGTGTCAAAGGTGCAGTCAGTCTCAACAGTTGCTAAAGTCCCTTTTCTTCACACTCAGTAGAGTGAGTTCCCATCAGGGGCTCATGAGTTGGAAACAAGTTCTCACTGTGCGGTAAACTCTCATTGTTCAGTTGGAACTCTGTAAGTCCCAGCTGTTGGAAGCACTGTTTGTCATGTTCCAACTGCATCCACAGCACCCAGCACAATGTCCAGAACATTACAGACACAAGTTAATGTTTGTTTAAGGAGAGAACACTTGATATTGATCTGCATGGTGCAGTGGGTATGAAACTCCAGTGCTCTAAAGAAGTCGCCTGGGAGCCAGACCTGAGTCATTTATCTCTCTTCTCACACCATACCTTCTTTCCTTATAACTTGATGGCAAACCCAGGATTTCACAAAAATCAGAAGCTGCTAATTGTTAGAAAATTCTGCGGCCCTCTTATCTTAGAGACATATGAGAAAGTATTGAAACTTGGGGTCAGCAGCTCAGTGGTTAAGGTTTCAGAATACTCACTGAATTCCTTTCCTGGAAGAGAGAAAAATGAGTGAATTTGTCATGTCTCAATAGTATATATGGATCTCTAAAATGAGAAGAATGTGCATTCCCATTTGGTAGGAATATATGCTAAAAATACCTGTTGCAAAGATGGAATGATATACCCTGCAGAGTTGAGTTGCCTGTTGATAAGAAAGTAGCCTGTATTGGTTTCCTACTGATGCTGTAACAAATGACAACAAATATAGGGGTTTAAAACACCATTTTATTATCTTGTATCTCTGTAGGTAAAAAAATTTGACACAGATGTTGCTGGACTGAATTCAAGGTGTTGACAGGGCTATATTCCTTTTTGGAGACTTTAAGGGAAAATTTTTTTCCTTGTTTCTTTTTTTTTCAATTTTTTTAGGCGCACCCTACATCCTTTACCTCATGGGCCCTTCCTTTGTTTCTTAAAGGGAACAACATTGCACCTTTCAGACCATTCCCCTGTAGTCACACCTTCATTGTCTCTGGCTCTAATCTCAGTTGGTAAATGTTTTCCTATTTTAAATACTGTGATTAGATTTCGCCTACCTGAAGAACCTAGGATCTCCTTGCTATCTGAAGGTCCTTACCCTTAATCACATTTGCAAAATTCCCTTTGCCATGTTAGGTAACATATCATAGGTTCCAGGGATGGGGATATGGACATTTTGGGGGAATCATTATTCTACCTACAGCAGACCCCATAGGACACTTACCTTTTAGGATTGTCCAGGGCTGTAGATGAGTGCAGAAATGCTTCTTTTTTTTTTCTTCATAACAGAGGGTTTTTGTCCTGCAACTAAATCAGACAAATGTTCATACTGCAAATGCCAGAGGTTATAGGGAATTTACTGCTTAGAGAGGAAAAGGACTGAAGGTTTTATTTATAAACATGATGCTTCGTTTGGCCTAAAATGTTGAACTGAGATTCTGTTCTTCCCATGGGGATTTGACAGAGAAATAACTGTTTTAATGCAAACCAGTGTGTTCCCTGCTTCAGTTACAGAATCTGCTACCTCATTCTCTTACAGCATTTTAGTCAGTTATTTGGAGTTGGTGAGCATTTGGAAAGTGGGGGATTTGAATCCTGAGATTTTGGAGTTCTACATTATCTACCATGGGAAATAAGTCACTTCTGACTGCATTTGTTTTTTTTTTTTAAAGAGAAGGCAAGAAAAGATCTCTGACCGCAATATTATTGATGTATATTAATGATGGTCCTAAAACCAAATACCCAGGACTGAGCAAGATTGTCAGAATTTAATTAAGACACAGGAAAGGGGTTCGGTTGGTATATTTGCGTACTCTGTATGTCAGTTATTTGCAGAGGAACATTAATAATCTGAGAAGATTGTGACCCATATTTGTCGGCGTATGTAAATAATAAAGTGCTTTTGCCAAAAGTTAAAGCTGTTTATAGCCTGTGGAGAATTTCATAGTAACTATTTTTATCCTGTCATTTCTCTGTATCTTATGTAAACATCAGTTGAAGAGGATTATCTGCAAGCAGGAATTAGTTAGCATTAAAAATAAGATGTACTCATCAAGCTTTCAACAGGGGGAGCATTTTCCAAACTGACGTGCTGTCACCGGCCTTCATGACTGCAAAGATGTGGGGATGTGAAGGGTGGGGGCAGATGCCTAAAGTGGTCCAAGAATCCTTCTTTGTACACAAAGCTCTCTTGATGAGTGGAATAAATTCCCATGTGTACTCCAAGGATGTGTGTGTGTGTGTGTGTGTGTGTGTGTGTGTGTGTGTGATGTCTCTGCCAGTGAACAATTTCTATAAATCACTGAGAGTGTTCCTATATTGTCCTGAATATTTAGGTGGGAAAATGTCAAGCGGTCTAACATACTAGAAAGGGGAGGGAAAATATTTGAAAAAATAATGACAAAAATCATCCAAATTTAATGAAAACTGTAAACCCAGAGATCTATGAATCTCAACATACCCCAAAACAAAAAAAATGGAGAAAATTAGTCCAAATCACATAATATTCAAATCGCTAAAAAATAATAAAAGAAAAAATATTTAAAACACCAAGTGGTACAAACATTAAAATACAGCTGGAAGAATTTATCACTAGAAGTTCTTCCGGCAGAAGGAAAATGACATCATATGGAAATTTGAATCTACACAAAAACATGAAGAACATTAGAAATGGTAAGTATGAGAGAAAGAGAGAGAGAGAGAGAGAGAGAGAGAGAGAGAAGAGAGGGAGATCAGCATTATTGATTTTCCTGTGGTTTCAACCTCTACTATGGCTTGACATGGCACTTATACACTAATACTATCCATATAAAAATCTGAATCATTTAGAAATATGTGGACAATGACAACGGTTAACATTAACAGGACTATCATGCATTGTACTATGAAAAGTGCATTCAATAAAATAACCCAAATAATACAAATACCACCATCTACTTACCATTTAATTGGAATCAAGTGCAAGCTAGCGATTGGTTGAGTTGAGATTCAAACCTGAGCTGTTGGACTGTAGGCACAGGGCCCTATCCTCTCAGCTACCTCACCTGTGTCCCTCCTATGGTTCAGGCTCTACTCAGTCTAATACTTATAGGTACTCGCTAAAGATGCAGACTTCCAGGCACCACCGATCACTCGTGGTGAGTTTTGGGAATCTCCTTTAAAAGGCTCCTGCTTCCCTTCCCTCTAACTGACCTTCCCTCCCCACAATTCATTTTGGTTATTTTCTATTGCTACGTCTTTAAATTCATGGATGTTTTCTTCTACAGTGTCAAATCTGTTGTCAATCTCATCCTAATCCTTTTCATGTCATGTGTTGTTTGACTCCAGTCTGTTTTGTGTTTCTTTATTCATCATGCTCATCTATTTTTCCTCTCTCTTCTGGAACATGTTGAGCATATTTATTGTAACTGTTTCAGTGTCCTCATCTAATGCTTGTATTATATTTTCATTTCTGGGTCCATCTCTATTTATTTATTTTTTCCCCTTAAAAGTAGGTTACAGTTTCCCACTCCTTTGTATGCCTGGTCATCTGTGACTGGATGTCACCATTGTGAATTTTTTGTTCTTAAGCACTGTATTTTGTTTTATCCTTTAAATAGTGTTATGTGGCTTTGTTATGGGATACAGTTAAATTATTTGGATTCAGTTGGGCACCGTGGTGCACCCTTGTAATCCCAGTACATGAGAGGCTGAGACAGGAAGATAGGAGGATCACAGGTTCGAGACCAGCCTCAGTAATTTAGCAAGACCCTATTTCTAAGTAAAAAAATGAAAAGGACTAGGGGTTTACTCGGAGGTAAAATGCCCCCAGGTTCAGTTTTCAGTATAAAAAAAGAATTATTTGGACTCAGTCTGATTCTTTTGGGAGTTGCTTTTAAAATCTTTTTAGGACAGATTCAAAAGCAGCCTTTAGTCTGACTACTTAGCGCTACTTCGAAGTCAGTATCACACTGTGGACTCAATTTAGTTCTCCATGTATTAGGATGTCTTTCCATACAGTGGTTGAAATGAAACTCTTCTCAAGCTAAAACCTCCTTCTTCAGAGCTCCGGAGGTCTTTCCCTATGAAACTCCCTTTCTCTTCTGTGTTTTGTGTCTGCTAATTCTGGCTGCGTTAGCCTTCTCGAATTCCAAAGTCTGTCTCCTCAACTTAGAAAGCCCTCTGGTTCTATAGTTTCCCTTTTTCTGCACACAGCCTGGAAACTGCAGGTGGTTAACCGGAGCAGTCCCAAGGCTAGCTTTGCTTCACTTCTCTCAGGAATCACCCAGCCTGGGCTGCCACGTGTCCAGCGTGTGAATACCCGTTTCACAGGTGTTTTTTTCTAGTTGTTTAAGGTAGGAAGATACATCTGGTCTGCATTACTCCATCATAACTGGAATTAGAAATTCCCTTAAGAATAGTATTGTTTAAACATTAAGGCAATGATATATATTATTTTGTCTGTACCACGATCCTTCCATTCTCACACACTAGCAACACTGAGACTTAGAGAAATCAAATACTGCTGAGGAACCGTATGGCATAGAAGTTAAGAGCACACGGAGGAACCAGCATCCTGGGCTCAAATGTTGGTTTCTTCACTAATAGTCTCATGGCCTCTATGTATTTTTGTTCAACATCTTTGTTGTTGTTGTTATTATTATCATTTAATTCATAGAGCTGCTATACAGACCACATGGCTTAATACATGTCAGGTGCCCAAAACAGTAGCCTGACAAGTAGTGAATTCTCATTAAATGTCAGTACTAGTATTTCTAAAGTCACATGCCTGTGTGGCTAGGATCTGAAATGGGGTCTCTCTACCTCTCAAACTCATGTGCTTTCTACCTGCTTCTGAAGTGCGAGACTCATGAACAAGCTCTTGTGAAGACTTGGTAGAATCTGGTTAAAAAAGAAAAAAAAGACTTAGTCTTTAATTAGCACATTTACATCGGATGCATTGTTTTAAGTTCCAAGTTGTTCACATAAGAGAACTATCTATGATATAAAGTTGACCTTCCAGTGATACAAGTCAATTTAGGACCAGTGATTTAGGTTTAGGAATATAAATCCTGAAGCTGAAGGATCTCAGACATCTCTGTGGCCTCTGGGAAGCCAATGCTTTGGTAACTTTGGTAAGCAAGTGAGTGTAAATATCTTGGCTATGTCATTTTATTTCCTCCTTTTGCACTTCAAGCCCCTCTTTTGCCTTATACCCACACTGTACTAATTCAAGTCAAATTCAATTCATAGCCTATGCAAATGTTTTGGATGGCTCCCTTACCTGAATCACAATGCCCATGGCAGCTGCACTGCTTTTTGTAATTCTTTTTCAGGTTCAAAAATCTATGGAGGACTATTTCAATGAATGGTTAATCTCTTTTAGGAGGTCATATTTCTATTTAGATGTCTTGAGAATATAGTGAAAAAGACACTGGCTCTTTTCTCTTTGCTAAAAAACAAATCAAGATGGACAAAGACTGGAAGGGGGAAAAGAGAGAGAGAGAGAGAGAGAGAGAGAGAGAGAGAGACTGAGACTTTACCTTAAACTTATTTGTTAAGATCTGGTGAACTTAGTGTTGAAACTCCTATAAAAGCCCCCAGTACTGAAGATGAAAGTAAGTGATTAAAGGATTACGGGGCCACCGGTTCTTTCTCACCAGCCTGTGTATATCACTAAGCTCTTAAAATGACTATTGTTTTCTTACCAACGTGACCTTCTTCTCTGAGAATTGCCTTGAAGTGATCTTCCAATCGAAAGAATAATTCTCTTAAGGCCAATCTGTTTTTCTTATAACCTAGGGTCACCTCAGGCCTTTAAGGGTTTAGTGTGTTTAAATTAAAAAAAATAAATTTCTTCATTTCTTTTGTGTCTCAGTCATTTCCCTTTATGATTACATCTGAATGGAATTCCTTTACTTTAATTATAAGTCACCAGTGTTCTTCACAACTTGCTCCCCAAGTGATGAGGAACATCTGGTTCTTCCATGAGGTAGGGAGGCCCGGTGATGGCCACTCTCCCTTATGCCCAGAAACCCTGTTAGGAATGTACCATGTTTTAAATGTAAGTTCCTCTGTTTGTTTATCTATGATTGCATGCCTGACCTTAGCTAAGTGAAACCTGATGAAAGAAAAGCAAGGCTCACATCACCATCCACTCTTTTCTTGTTTTCTTGGCCCACTCAGTACATTTCCCCAAATTTCTGGCATTTCATCTGAACATTAATTTGGAGCAAGTTTTCTGTTGCATATCTAAAAACTTAAAAACAAATGCATTATAAGCTTTTTTTTTCCCCTGCAAACACCGTTTTTCAAAATGGTTAATGTTGTGATATGAGAAGATCCAAAGTTTTGTGTTTTTATGACTGTTTTCCTTCTGGAATGGTGGCAGTGGTAGGTATTTTAAATAATCTCAGATGAGAAATGTACCCCAGAGGCTTTGATGAACACTGAGGGGGTCTTCTATTGAGATTTGATGTTATTAACCATTGATCCTTGATTCGCTAAGAAATTCTCACTGGATAGTTTTAATTCCCTGGTGACCAAACCAAAGTGAAGTAAGTCTCCAGATGTCAATCAGTGTGTGTGCAGATGGTAGTGGCCCAGTCAATCGAAGCAAAATGTCAAATTATGTAATGTTACCCTCATGCCTCCTGGGAATTTCATGTGCTGTGGCCACCACCCCATTCTCAGGGGTGGGCTTCTCTAAACATTTGAAGTAGAAGTCATTAAATTACAAACACTATATTGTCTCATGAAAGATGGGTTAAAATCTGGACCACATTTTAGAAGAAGGGTTTACTGGGTTTCCATGGCGTCTTGCAGGGCATGCTTTGGTTTTAGAGTTGGGTATTACCAGAGAGGAAGTTTGAGTAAATAGGTGGAAAAAATGGAAGATCTTGTAACTGAAGGTCTCAATCTGATTTAGAAAATTGCTGTACTCATCACAATGAAGAAAGGTGTGTTTATTTCCATAGTAGGGTTTTATATCCAACTCTGTGTAGCATCTATAGCAGCAATTTTCAACCTTGTTGGGGACATCAGAATACCTGTGGCACTTTAAAGAAAAAAATACATGTGTCTCAGCCCTACCCACGATATATTGAAAACAACTTTGTGGAGATGATGCCTGGTGACTGAACTGTTTTTTTTTTTAAGTCCCACAAGTGATTCTGATAAGCACGCAGTACTGAAAAATCGCAACACACTCCAGAAAGCTTCAGTTTTTATTTTGGGCAGTTGCACCTTTCTATTCATACCTTACAGAATTATCAGAATAGTTCAACTGATACTCAATTTAAAAGGTTCTACAACATCCAGGTGGATTTTAAGCCAGATTTTAAATCTATACCCATCTGACTTCAAAACTCATGAATACCTTCCATCTTCTCTGCTCATTTCTTTTTTACCTTTACTACCCTTTTCTTCTTAGCACCTATTCCCTAATTATTTCCTTTACCTTTTCATATCGTAATATGTCTGTCTGGAAAATGAGAGAAGAGTGTGCACACATCTCACCAGAGTTCTTGGTAACCATGATTGCCCTTCCCTTCCTGTAAATATTTCCACTTGAAGAAGTTCTCACAGTCACTGAGTTGACAAATCTTGGTTTGGTATCCTTTGACTAATGGAAATATTTATATTTTTTGAAATGTTTCATTTTAAAGAATGTCCTGGGATCTGCTCAAGAGAATATGAAAACCTGCTGTCCCTGTTTCCATTTCCAGACCCGGACATGACCCCGGCACATTGAAGCATCTGCTTTTAATTTGACATCTTTTCTATCTTAAAGGCCATCTTTCTGCACTAAGGTTTAAAGTAGCTCAACAGACAGCAAGTGTGAGATGAAGGTAATGAGGACAGTGGCTCTTGTTAAAAAGTGGCAGAAATTACAGAACTATCTCCTCAGGATATTGAGAAGCTGTGCAACCTGGGCTTTGGTGGAGTCATTTGTATTTCTTCTTTCTTTTTTTTTTTTCTGGTGGGGATGGTTCCTAGGGATTGAACCAAGGGGCATTCTACCTCAGAGTTACACCCCCAGCCCTTCTTAGTTTTATTTTGAAACAGGTTATTGCTAAGGTGCTGAGGCTGGCCTCCAACTTGGGATCCTCCTGTCTCAGCCTCCCAAGTACTGGGATTACAGGTGTGTGTCCCACACCCAGTTGAGTCATATGTATTTCATGCCCTCCTGTCCATACTTGTCACAGGCCCCAGTGCATCTAGCTTTTTGTCCACTTGTGCTTCTCAAATATTGCCAAAGAAATACTCTTTTCCTTACCCAATTTCTCCTCTGATTCTATTTTCTCTCTAGGTGGCATATGGGGGGAAGAGGCTATGGCTAAAACCACTATGCAAAATAAGAAAATAATTTAAACATTGATATGGCATGGAGAAAAGGGTTGATCCTTTCTGTGGGACTACGGTGGGCATATACCTGAAAACTGAGACCAGATATGATAGTTTATATTTGCTTAGAAATTTTAGAGGAGTCTAGTTCTAGACCCAGCAACCAGAGAGATGATCAGCTTCTCTTGATCAATGTGAGAAATGGTGAAACTGACAACGTTGGCAAGAACTCAGTACTCTTGTGGAACAAAACATTTTGCACATAATTGACGCTTGACAAATGTTTGCTAAATGAGAGGTAAAAGATGGAGACAAGGAGATGCTGGAGTTAGTTGACAACTAGAGGTTCCAATGCAGTAATTTGGAGCCATTTCTACCTGTAAGACTATGTGTGATCTTGAAGAGGTGACATAGCAACCCTGAGGTTCCATTGCTTCTTCTGTAAGACGAGGCGTATGACATTTAGAGTGCCACAGGTATTTTGATGTCCCCAAAAGGGTTGAGAACCACCTGAGATGTGCTGTGAGGACCACCCGAGATGCTGTTTGTGAAAGTGCTTTGTAATTTGCACATCATGGAAAAGCAATCAAGGAAATAGCAGAAACCCTACATCACAGATATGTAATGTGAATTTCATTAAAGGTTTGTTGGAGAATCACCAAAAAGAAATTAATAATTATAGAGAGACTACATATTTTTTCATTTAAAAGCTATTTCTTTTAAAGATAAACACTCTTGCTTAAGGTTAAGATAATTGCATCTGGGTAAAGATCATCGTGTCTCAATACTACTTATATTTCCAGTCCTACCAGAATCTTCCCTGAAGTAGCTATTCAGTGTATGTTTGAGAGGATAGATGGGTGTATGGACAGATGAATGTTTGTGCCACATAGCTCTGGGGGTCATTTTTAGGTTCAGAAATGGAAAGGCTATTTCTGATATTCTATTTAGCACAGTCCAATACAATTTTAAAAGAAAAACAAAACCACAAGTTTTGCTAAATGTTTTGGTAAGACATGCAGCATTTTATCTCATTTTCCAGAAAGACAGTTGATGGCATGGAATGGGGCAGAGAGAACAAGGCTTGTTCTGTGTGACTAGAAGCCACATTTTCTGAATTAGTATTATAGTCAGCCGATGAGACGGCGCCAACTGTTAAATGATTGTTAAAGCAGAAAAGAGGTATAAAAACTGTGCCATCAGCCTGTTTTCTCACATATTACAGAGTGGGCACTCTGGGGCCTGCTGGCAATGGGAACCCATGTCCTTATTAGGCATTGGGGTGGGAAGGAGGGACTGATCTTTGTTGGGGAGGCAGCTTCTTACAGAATTAAGGGCAATTATGAATGAGACATTTGCTTTAAGTTCCAAGACTTATTTGAACCCATCAGAATTTCAAAAGCACCAATTTGGCATATCTCACGATTGGTGTGTGCATTTTGGTAGGCTTGAGCTTTTGTGTCCCTAACATTTTGCCCATTAACATTTTTCACAGAGAATAATTGTGTGTGTTTGTAGATAGGCACATAAACTATTGGTGAATTCAACCGAGTAGCTCTTTGGCCGCACAAACTTGTTTTGATAGCTTGAACTCCCCTGTAAGGAAGCAAGATACAAAACTTTGACCCCTGGAGGCTAACAAGATAGACATGAAGCCATGAAAATGGTTCCTGTGATCGTTCCCATGGGGAAACTTTCTTATAATAGGTGAATGCGTCAAGTGTAAGCCCACTCAAGAGAAATGGAAGGAGCAGGTATTGATGATGGGAAGAACTAAGGGAATGTTTTTTTACCTGTTAAACCCAGACATGTTCATGTGGACTACATGTAATTTACATGTGCTTGAAGTCATGCTCCACTGCCCAGAATCCCAGGGCTCGCTCTTCTTCACACATTAGGCATTATAATTACGATGTTGTGACTGGAGACTGGATGGACAGTCACTGGGATGCTTCCTTCGCTGATGCATCCTTCATCCTTCATCCTGTGTTGCCCCATGGGGACGCATCATAGGGTGGGGAGGCCATTTCAGAGGACAAACCAAGGAAGGCATCTCTGAGCATGTAGCAATGGAGGAGAGAGTTGAATGAAATGAGGGAGTTAGTTCTCACTTAATATGATGGTATGGGGGGGCACAAGAAGATGGGGTGCAAGAACATGGACCAGCAGGTACAGAGACTTGATATGAGATCAAGTTGAGGGTCTCTGGAAAGAAAGGAAGTCGAATAGTGTGCTGTCAGTGGAAGGAACGCAGGGGAGAGAGAAGACTTGGAGAGACAGGCAGCTGGAGACTGAGGGACCCCTTTGTAGATCATAGTTAGAACTTAGATAACATTCTAAGCCTGGGAAGCTCTCAGAGGGTTTCAAACAGGAAAGCCACGTAATCTGATCTGTGTTTTAAATCCATCTTTCTGCTGCCACACAGTGACTAAAATTCTTGTTGGCAGTCACGGCGTGAAAGCAAGGAGACCAATTATCCCCTCTCGTGAACTCTAGCTTAGAAGGAACATGATCCCCTGGAGGGCAGAGAACACATCTCTACTTATTACTGTTCCTGGTAGTCTGCCTTATCCTGATACTTCATAGGTACATAGCAGATATTGAACATATTCTAAAAGGGTGGTGTGAGGGGAATTTCTACTTTAGAAGGGGGCAGAAATACTTCCGCATCCTATAACTTAGGATCCTACTCACAGATGAGTCTGTCCCCATGAAGGGTGAATTGGTTTCCTTCTATTTTCCAGATCTTCGATATGTGGTTCTTTCTATTTTCCCATGCTCAATACCTGCTCCTCCCATTTCTCTTGAGTAGGCTTAAACTTGATGCATTCACCTATTGAAAGAAAGTTTCCCCATGGGAATGAGTTTCCTAAATGATTTGCTGGAATCATGGGAAGATAATCATTATGATGGTTTTTTTTTAACACTTGCAAGGATATATTGAGGGAGCTGTGAATGCCTCACAGGAAAGGGGCTGGGGGAAATTTGAGTCACACAGTAAGCTTGGCTTGAGGCTGGAGACCAAGACTAGGTGGGAGAGCTGGTCAGTGACTTGAAAGGCACTTCACAGATTGAAACCATGGGAGCGTTAACACTTTCCTCCCTCTTGTCAGGATAAAATTTATTTGATAAGGTCAGTGAAAGTTAGAGGAAAAAATAGGTCTTTCCTCTTTGATGGGTGCCTCTGAAGACTTGTCTTGACCTGTGTCAATAAAACCATCCGTTCCTAACTAAAGAAAAGGAACAAATCTGTGCGCACCTTCTCATAGTTTTGATCTGTGGGTGTCAGGCGAGTCTGTGAGCTCCCGCCCTCATTTTAACCACCATCTCTAGAGGAGATGAACATTCCTCACGTTTACAGTCACGATGCGGTCATGCTTTGAGATCATCTGAGAAGTGCTGTAGAAGCACAACGCATTATGACTATCATTATGGCAGTAATGACTATGATTATAAAGCAGTTAGGGGGAAGCTGAGGAGAAATGGCAGTTAAGGGCCAGTAAGCTCTATATCCCCTTCCCATGTATCTCTGACATTTGTGATATCAAAAATCTGTGTGTGTGTGTGTGTGTATGTGTGTGTGTGTGTGTGTGTGTGTGTGTGTGTTTTGGGAAGAGGGAGACAGGTGTGGGTATTGAGATATCATTCCTGGAAGACAAGTACTCAAATATATTTTAGCATAACTGCATTCAGGAAATATTCCATTTCCTACTTAAAACTTAGAGCATAGCTTTGCTTCATTCCAGTAATAATGTCTTGGTATGCCAAAAGATTCCCCTGAATATCAGATGTGAGGGTTATCTCACAAGCTCTGGATACAGCAGGAGGTGGTGATATTAACTATTTATCTTAGCTATTACTTCGATTGCTCCGGAGAACAAGATAGTGTGACAGAAGGTTTATAGTTTGGTGTCTTTGTTATTTGTTCTGCTGCCTCTACATTCTTCTTTGAGCACCACTTTTGGCAATCTGTAATTCTGAAAATCTAATAGTTACTCATTTAATGAGCATGTAAGGAGTATCTATTAAAATGTCATGCCTGGAGTTAGATTGTAGGACCAATGAGAGGAATATGATTTCTTCCCCACCTTAAAAGTTTTACAGGCTGGTGAGGGAGTCAGCCAAGAACCTTAGTGTGTTGAAGGTGTGAAATTCTCTAAGCTTTCTCAGTGCCCCAAATCCCATAAAAAAATTGCACCTTGGAAGTCCCCCTTTGGGGTCAGGGTGTAGGGTAGACTTAAGTCAGTGGGCACTGGAAAGAAGGGGAGCCTACTAACACTGCAGAAGTACAGGTGAGCACTAGGTGCCTGTGAAGTTCATGGAAGATCCCACATCTCTGAACCCCTAATACTCAACATTGTTTATCATGAGACGAAGTGGAGGGACGAACTGGTTTATAAGAGCTGGATAATTGTGGGGTATAATATTCACTTCCTTGATGGTGTGGCCTGGTTGTGAGTGGAAGGGAACTGGGCTCATTTGCAGGGGTGGGAAATGCCTGGACCTTTCCTCCGAGTCTGAGGGAATCTGCAGTGGAGGAATAAACTTAGCAGTATTTTGTGAGAAGTTCTTAGAGAGGGCGAGAGTTGCACCTAATGCCTTGAATGTAGTTTAAACATGGCCTAAGAGAGTGTGCACAAGGATAGTGACCAAAATTATTACTTCTTTTCTACCAGAGTGGATAGCCCAGGGACATTTTGGAGAACTAGGAGAGAGCAAGCGAGCAAGTGCAGTTGGGGAGAGACTGGGGTAGATGGTTTGACTTGACTTGGGTAGATGCCCTATGTCTGGGGAGAGTATTCCTGTTAGGGTTTCAGGCACAGGGTTTGACAAGTAAAGTAATTAATTGGGCTGTACAAGATGTACTCTATAAATCCTTCTCTATCTTGGAAAAGCTATAAAGTCTAAGGCTTTTAAGATTATACAGTAAAAAAAGCTCGACATTTTGAATTCATAATTTCAAAAGGCTAATATTTTCCTTTAAATCACTGGGAGACTATCATTGCTATGAATTAATGATGCCAGTTTATATGGGCCATGTTTTGCCCACTTAGAGATCTAACAGTTTTGTTTTTGTTTTAGTTTTGTTTTTTTATTTTTTCATACAAACTTCTGGAAGTTGCTTGTATGCAAGTATTTTCTGGTAATTAAAAAAGAGGTGTAACTGAAATAGGCCTAGCTTCACACTCGACTGGAGTTATAGAGTCTGGGACCAGCTGTTTTCTATTCCCTCTTTGAGTGTAGAAAAGAAGAATGGTGTTGTTGAACTAGGGAAGATAAACCCAGCAAGCCTCTTTTTTGGTACAAGGAATATAACAACCAAACAGCAGAAGACTAATATAAATCATCAAGAAAGAAAATCTCCATGGTCATTTTAGAGAGACCCTGAAGGAGCCTGCCTCAGCATCACCAAACTCTTCCCGAGTCTCAGTAATAGCTGAGTTGGGTTCTTTACAGGGATTCCTTATGGTATGGTGAATGGACTAGATAAGCTCTTTAAGTCCTTTGTTAACCCATTTACATATGTTATATTTAATTAGCAATTACCTTTGGAGCATTTGCAAAAGTATGGACATTGTTGAATTGAAAGGTGATGTTCATTGATTGCCCCAAGGCTTTCTGCCTTGTCAGAAAGCATCTTTACCAGAAACAGAAATAATATGGGACTCATAGGGACACCATCCAGAATGTACATCACTCCTTCTATATCTAACAGATGATTTTCTTCTTATAACATCAGAAGCAGAAAGGGCCCACCCTATGAAGACACATAAGTGTGATTTGATTGATATTTTAATAGCTTTTTATGATAGACACCATACTAAATGTTTTCGTAGGCATGATCTCATTGTCTCACATTTTATTGAGTGAGAAAACAGGCATGTGAGATGTGAGATTAGTGATTGTATTTTTTTCAGAGGTACACAATTAAGTCATGGTACAACTAAGCTGGGAGATTTGGACTTTGAGGTTCAAGATTCTTTTGTGTCTGTGGTCTGTCTTCTGACATCACGGACAGGCTGCTGGTAAGTCCCTGCTGTCAGACAAACAGGCTGAACACCAGTCAAGACCTCTATTCACCCACTAGCACCTTTGCCCTCTGCCCACACCCCAAAGTATATTCTGTTCTGCATCTCTATCAGTGTTGAGACATGAACTTGCAGGATTTCCTTTAATTTTCAGAAATTTTGGTTTTGTAGATCTTAATACACACACTGCTGTAATGTTAAAAGTCATGCCATAGAGAATCTGTTAGGTATGACTCTGAAATGTATCTCAAATCTGTCAAATTTCCTCCATTACCATATTCATCATGGTGGCCAAAGCCACTATCTTAGAAGATAGAGCCTGGACTCAGGTGGTCTTCTCATGCTTGGCTCTTCAGAGTGTAGTCTGTGGCCCAGTAGCACTGCATCACCTGAGAACTTGTTAGAAGTGCAGAAACTTGTTCTCCACCTTTGACCTAGCAAATTGTAATATACGTTTTCATACTTTTATTGATGCATTATAGTCTCATATCATAATGTAGTTCATAGTGATAATGGTAGTGATGCACACAGCACTTAGTGAGCTTTCCTTCAGCTCTTTCCCCACTCCCCCCTTCCCCATACAGGACGTTGGGATTGACATTGCTATTCTCACATATGTACATAATGTCGATGGAAGTGATTCCTTCATTGTTTCTCCCTTTCCCCACAAACACGCCTTCTCCTAGACCACCTCCCTTGCTCCACTGGAGTTTCTCTCTATTATCTGAAGTCCCTCTGGTACCCCAATTACTCCCTAGCTTCCACATATGAGAGAAAACATATGACCTTTCACTTTCTGTGATGGGCTAATCTCACTTAACATAATGTTCTCCAGGTCCATCCATTTTCCTGCAAATGACATAATTTTGTTCTTCTTTATTGCTGAGTAGAATCCCATTGTGTGAATATCCCTCAATTTTGTAATCCATTCATCGGTTGATGGACACCTAGGTTGATTCCATAATTTGGCTATTGTAAATTGTGCTGCTATAAACATGGATATACATATATTACTATAATACTCTGATTTCAGAGTGGTATAGCTGGATCATATGATGGACCCATTCCAAGTTTTCTGAGGAATCTCCACACTGACCTCCATAGCAGCTGTACTAATTTGCAATCCCACAAACAATGTATAAGAATTCCTATTTCCCCACATCCTCACCAGCATTTATTGTTGTTTGACTTTTTGATGATTGCCATTCTGATTGGGGTTAGATGGAATTTCAGTGTATTTTTGATTTGCATCTCCCTGATTGCTAATGATGTTGAACATTTTTTCATGTATTTATTTTTCATTTGTATTTCTTCTTTTGTGAAGAGGCTATTTAGTTCAATAGCCCATTTCTTGATTGGGTTATTTGTTTTTATTTAGTGTTAAGTCTTTCAAGTACTGTGTTTATTCTAGATATTAGTCCTCTATCAGAGGGATAGCTAGCAAAGACCTTCTCCCATTCTGTAGGCTCTCTTTAGACTCTTGATGGTTTCCTTTGATGAACAGAAACTTTTTAGTTTAATGCCATCCCATTTCTTATTTCTTATTTTTATTTCCTGAGCTTTGGGGATCTTATTCAGAAAGTTTCTACCTGTGCCTATATGGTAGAGTGTTGGACCTGTGCCCTCCTCTAGTAATTTCAAAGTCTCTGGTCCAATTTCCAGGTCTTTGATCCATCTCAAGTTGACTCTTATGGAGGGTGAGAGGTAGAGATTTAATTTCATTTTTCTACAAACAGATAACCAGTTTTCTCAACACTATTTGTTGTAAAGGCTGTCTTTTCTTCAATGTGTGTGTTTGGCACCTTTGTCGAAAATCAATTGGCCATAAATGTGTGGATTTGTTTTTGTATCTTCTTCTATTCTGTTCCATTAGTCTATATGTCTGTTTTTGGCCAATACCATGCTGTTTTTATTACTATAGTTCTATAGTATAATTTGAAGTCAGGAACTGTGATGCCCCCTGCATGGTTCTTTTTGCTGAGAATTGCTTTGGCTATACTGGGCTATTTTGTTTCTCCATATGAAATTTATGACTGATTTTTCTAGGTCTGTGAAGAATGACATTGGTAGTTTGATAGGGATTGCATGACACTATAGATAACTTTTTGTAGAATGGCCATTTTGATAATATTTATTCTGTCTATCCAAGAGCATGGGAGATCTTCCCATCTTTTAAGATCTTCAATTTCTTTCTTTAGCGTTTCATAATTTTCATTGTAGAGGTCTTTTATCTTGTTTGTTAGATGTATTCCTAGGTATTTTATTGTTTTTGAGGTTACTACTATTGGAATTTTTTCTGGATTTCTTTTTCAGTGGATTCATGATTGGCATATAGAAAAGCTATTGATTTTTTAGATTAATGTTGATCCTCCTATTTTGTTAATCAGCTCTAGAAGTCTTTTTGTTGAGGTGTTTTTTGGGGGGGTCTTCTAAATATAGGATCATGTCATCTGTAAATAGAGATAATTTTAGTTCTTCTCTTCCTATTTGTATTCATTTGATATCCTTCTGGAAGAGTCTCAAGTACTATATTGAAAAGGAGTGGTGACAGTGGGCATCCTTTTCTCCTTCCTGATTTTAAAGGGAATTTCCACAGTTTTTTCCCCATTCAATATGATGTTGGCTTTAAGTTTATTGTTTATTGCCTTAAAGATGAGGTAAGTTTCTTCTATTCTGATTTTCTGCAGTGTTTTTAACATGAATGGGTGTTGGATTTTATCAAATGCTTTTCAGCATTTATTGAGATGATCATGTAATTTTTGTCCTTAGTTCTATTTATGTGGTAAATGACATGTATTGATTTGTATATGTTGAACCAGACTTGCATCTCTGGAATGAAACCAACTTGGTCATGGTGTATAATTTTTATATCGTTTTGAATGTGTATCACTAGTATTTTGTTTGGAATTTTTACATCGATGTTCATCAAGGATACTGGTCTATAATTTTCTTTTCTTGAGGGATCTTTATTCAGTTTTGGTATTAAGGTGATGCTGGCCTCATAGAAGGAGTTTGGAAGGATTCCATCTCAATTTCATCAAATAACTTGTAAAGTATTGGATTAGTTCTTCTGTAAAGGTTTTGTAGAATTAAGCTGGGAATCTGTCTGGACTTGGGCTTTTCTTTGATGGAAGGCTTTTTATTGCTATTTCTATCTCTTTGCTTGCTATTGGTTGGTTTAGGTTTTCTATATCCTCTTGGTTCATAATAGGTATATTGTATGTGTCTAGAAATCTGTTCATTTCTTCTTTATTTTCCAGTTTATTGGACTATAAATTTTCAAAATAGTTTCTGATGATCCTCTGGGTTTCCCCACTGTGGTGATGTCTCCTTTTTTATTTCTTATTTTAATTTGGGTTGATTGTCTCTTCCTTTTGGTTAGGTTGGCTTAGGGTTTATCAATCTTGTTAATCTTTTCAAAGAACCAGCTTTTTATTTTGTTGATCTTTTGTATTTTTTTGTTTTTCTCTATTTAATTGATTTCTGCTCTGATTTTAATGATCTCCTGCCTTCTACTGGCTTTGGGTTTAGTCTGTTCCTATTTTTTGAGGGCCTTGAGGTGTATTATTTGGTGACTTTCTATTTTTCTTATGTGGGCACTCAGTGCTATAAAATTTCCTCTTAAAACTACCTTCAAAATGTCCCATAGATTTTGGTATGTTGTATCTATATTTTCATTTAATTCTAGGAAATTTTTATTTCTCCTTTTATCCAGACCCCATTCAAAAGGTTAACATTCACTTTCCATGTGTTTGTGTAATTTCTTTTGATTTTTTTTGTTGATTTCTACTTTCATTCCATTTTGATCTGAAAAGATGCAAGGAATTATGTTACATTTTTTGAATTTGCTGGTACTTGCTTTGTGGCCCAAAATGTGGACTATTTTGGAGAGTGTTCAATGAGCAGCTGAGAATAATGTATATTCAGTTATTGTTGTTTAGGATATTCTGTATATGTCTATTAGGTCCATTTGGTTTATAGTGTTCTTTAGGTCTAAAGAGTCATTACTCATATTTTGCCTGGAAGATCGATCTAGTCATGTGAACTCTGTGTTGAAGTCTCCCAATATTTTTGTATTTGAGTCTATTTAAGACCGAAGAGTTTGTTTTATAAAAGTGGGTGTGCCCACATTTGGGGCATAAATGTTTACTATCATTACATTTTCTTGTTGGATTGTTCCTTTTATTAGTAAGAAGTGACTCACTTTGTCTCTCTGAAAAGTTTTAGCTTAAAGTCTGCTTTGTTGGATATGAGCTTTGCTATTTGTTGGATATGAGCTTTGCTATTACCAGCAACATATAGTTGGATTATGTTCTTTAATCCACATTTCCAGTGTATGCCTTTTAATTGGGGAGTTTAGACCTTTGACATTCAATGGTATTATTGAAAGATGATTTTTGTTTCCTGTCATTTTGAATTATGTTTTCTGTTTGATATAGTGTTATTGCTCCTTCCTTAGTTGCCCATCAGGTCGAATTCTCCACTTTTCTAGTTCTGGTATTTATTTCTTATTTCTTCTTTGTGTTTTATTTCTTTAAGTATTTTCTCTAGTGCTGCCTTGGTAGTCACGAATTCTTTTGGTTTCTTTTAGTTCCATCTTGTTGGAAGGTTTTTATTTCACTGTCAATTTTGAATGCTATCTTTGCTGGATATAGTAGTCTTGATTGGGAGTTGTTTTCTTTTAGTGTTTGAGTATATCATTCCAGTCCCTCCTGGTTTCATGAGTTGGATTGAGAAGTCTGGGGTGATTCTTATTATTATGCTTCTGAATGCCACCCATTCTTTTGTTCTAGATGCATTTAAGTTTCTTTCCTTGGCCTCAATGTTAGTCATTTTAATTATTATGTGGCATGGAGAAGTTCTTCAGTTTCGTCAGTTTCTCTATCATATGTTCTTTCATTTTATGCATACTTTCTCTGATTTCATTTCTGAGGCCTTTGATCATTTTGAAAAATCAAAATTCTGCAGTCTCCTTCTGGCATTTTCTGCAGCTCAGTATTGGTGCTCTCCCTTGTTGTAGAGTTGTTGGAGTTTATTGTTTCCTCATTCATCTTCATTCTCATGTTTTCAGAATTCTCAGGTTTGTATTTCTGTTGTTGTGGAATCTTATTCCTCTTTGTGTCAGATTCCTATGTCTATTTGTTATCCCTTTATAATAAGGCCTACATTGGGGGTATATATTTGCCACAATGAATCTGTCTCACATAATCAGAGTTTTGAGTTTGTTCCCCAGAACCTCTTTAATAAGAGATAGTCCTTAGTCAGTGCAGACAAGCAGGATTCTCTGATAGGCTAAGGCCACTGTGCTCTCCAGGACCAAACTTAGCACGGCAAGATACTATGATCTTCTTTTCAGAGCCTGTTGCCTGTTGTTTGGGATTTAATGCCCCACAGACACCACTGCTGCTCTGCTGGTTGTGAGGCCATGAAACCCTGGAGAGCACTGACCTCTGACCTTTGGGTTACTGGGCATAAGATCAGCAGTGCCAGAGATTACTATCTTCCGGGCTTGTGGCCCAGCTGGCCAAGCTTTGATGGCCCAGTGATACCAGTGGTGATCTGATGGTTGAGCTCACATGGAGCACTGTCAGTCACTGGCATGCATGCATGCCAGGCACAAACTCTTCTGGCAGAGAGAGTGTTGAGTTACCAGCCTATAGCTGAGATCATATGAACCACTGCTGACCCCTGGCCTTCTTGCTTTCAGGGCCCAAACTCTGGCTGGGAGAAATTGTACTGTTCTGAATCTTGGGCTTGGGTGGCTCAATTATTTAGCTCCATGGATACTGCTGCTGCTCTGGGCAGCTGCGATCATGTGAGACCTTTTTGGCCTCAAGCCTTGATGTTTGTGGTGCCCGACACTGCTGGGTGTGAGTGCATAGCCTTCCCAGCCTGCAGCACAGTTGGCTGAGTTATTTCAACCCACAGACACCGCTGCTGGCAGTCCTGTGGTGATTGCTGAATACCCTACAGGGGTGTGACAAACTGATGGTCCTAGGTCCTGCCTACCAGAGTGTCCATGGGGACTGTCTACTAATTCGCATTTCTGCCTTGTCTAACCCTACCTCCACCTTTGCAGGGATGATTTGCAAACTCATAGACCACAAGTGTCTGTTTGTTGCCATGCAAGTCCCTGTAGCCATGCAGGTTCCCAATGGATGGTTTGTAAACTCAAGGTCTTGATGAGTGGTGCTACTGTCCCTGCAGGAAGGGATTACTTCAGCAGCAGCCACAGGAGTTCATTGGGCAGTTTGGCTGGTTGGTCTATAGATTCACATTGGTCTTGACGAGGCAGGATGTAGCCACTGGGGTCTCTGCAGGAAGGTCTTGTTTCTTGGTCCCACTGAGTTCAGCTGTAGCTGCAGGAGTTTGCTGAGCAATTTGGCTGGGCAATCTGGGGGTCATGTCTTGAGGTATCTGCACATGAAGAGAAGAATGTGTGTGATTGCCTTTTTTTTGTGTGTGGTATTGGGGATTGAACCCAGAGGCATTCTACCTTCATGCTACACCCAAGCCTGACTTTATTTCTTATTTGGTGAGAGTCTAACTACTTGCTGAGGCTGTCCTTGAACCTGTGATCCTCCCATCTAAGCCTCCCAAGCATGATTGCTTTTGATGATGGTTTTCTGCAATCACTGGCTTGACAAGATTCTGCTTCTTCTTTGCTGGAGTTGGTCTCTGAGAGCTGCTGGGTCCCTGTAGCTGCCATCCTCAGCACAGGTTAGCCAAGATGGTGCCACCCCTGATTTTTCTCACCAGGTGAGATAAATGGAGCTCTTTTCAGTCCTCTGCTCTCTGTGCTTTGTCCAACCCCACCCCATTTCCACTCTCTTTCTTCTGTTGAGTTCTGACTGCTTTTTTTCTCTTGTTAAGAAGCAGTCTACCTGCTGGTTGAGTTCCAAGTATTGGAGTGACTGAAACATGCTGTCTTCCCTCTATTCCACCATCTTTAATCCCCATAATCTTCAGTTTAACGGAATTCCCTGGATGTCTGTTCATACTTTAAAGTTAGAATATCACTGTTCTAACAGATATCCCACACTCTACCTTCTTCATTGCCTTCTCTCCCTGTGATATTTTAAAAATGCATATATGATTGTACTATTTCTGCACATTAAGTCCTTTAATGGCTTCCCATTTCATTTATATGAAAACCCTAACTCCTTACAGTAACTGACAATATCCTCCAGGATCTGATTCTTGCCTACTTGCAGGCATATCAATTGCCTTTCGTTTCCTAATACATACCAAGCTTTGCTCCAGCTACAAGACTTGTCCTTATTATTTCCTCTACTTAGAATACTCTGTGGTCTTAGTTTTTATTCTTTAATCTGATTTTAAATGTCACAGATTGGAGACAATTCACCTGGCCTTTCTACAGTAGGTACTTCAGTTTTTCTCTATCACAGTCATGCTGCTTTCCTTCATGTTATTTATCTCAGTTTGCCATTATATTAGCTACTTATTTCCCTACCAATTTTCCATCCCCCCTTCCTGGACTCTGTAAGAGTAAGGCCTATGACTATTTCTCCAACATTTAACATGGATGAATGGCACAGAAAAGATACTCTATAAATATCTGTTGAACAAGTATGGTTCTTTTTTTTTTGCAGTACCGGGGATTGAAGCTAGGGGCGTTCTACCTCCACGCTACACCCCTGGCCCTATTTTTTATACTTTATTTTGAAACCGGGTCTCACGAAGTTGCAGAGGGCCTCACTAAGTAGAGAGAGAGAGAGAGAGAGAGAGAGAGAG
>PVJS01019604.1:0-33529 GCA_004027185.1 Glis glis
AAAAAAAAAAAAAAAAAAAAAAAACAAAGCTATAAAGTATTTTTAATGAAGCCTAAAACAAGATAGTTGCATTTATGAGTTCAGTTATGAGTCATCTTGAGCAATAGGTGGAAAAAGTATGCTGGGGTCCAGCATATGTAGTATGTATACACACTCCCCTTCCCCCACACACAATGATATAAATTTGTAGTACATAAATTATTCTAAAAGAATATTAAAACAGTGACTGGACACAGTGGTGCACACCTATAATCCCAGCATCTTGGGTGGCTAAAGCAGGAGGATCACAAGTTTGAGGCCAGCCTGGGCAACTTATTGAGAAACTGTCTCAAAAAAAAGGTGGGGGTGATGGGGATATACCCCAGTAGTAGAATGTACCTCAGTTCAATCCTCAGTACTGCAAAAAAAAAGGAATATTAAAAACACTAAATATTTATTCTACCTAAGATACAAACTACCAAATAATCTTTACCTTGAACTCTGCAAATTGGATGCAAATATTGAGGAAAAATAATTGATAACATTTTCAGTAAATGGAGAAGACTGAATATTTGAAAAATAAAACTAATGTACCGCTTTGAATGAGTTGAAGATGAGAAATAAGGAAGTGGGAAATATTTTCAAATTTATTAAAAATAGAATAGGTACTTTGCATGGAAGATTATATCTATTAAATATTTTAAGTGAGTTGTTAAGATAAGAATAATGACAGGAAATATGTTTCAGAGTAAGCTTTTAGCTTACAGTTTCACTAATTTATATACATGATAATCTTAAATTTTTAAACATCAAAAGGTACATTAGAGTGGGTGCTATTGAGAAAGTACACAAATGTTGATTTTTAATCCATTTGTTCATGTAATCAGCATACATTTGGAGCACATCTATACATGATTACAAGTCAGATGAGAGATCCCAAGATAATAAGACATAGTCCTTGGCCTTGAACAGTTCTCCGTGGTGGGTGAGACAGTCACATAAATGTACAATATCGGATATTAAATGCTAATACAGAAGTGACGAGAAAGGACTATAATCTACTATTTTTTCATATATTGATTCAAAAATATTTATTGAGCATCTATATATTCTGGGAACTGGTTCTGACACTGATGATACAGCAGTGAACAAAGCAGCCTTAAGGAACTAATATTCTAGTAGAAGGAAGACGATGAGCAAACACATCATGAAAACAAATAGAATGTCATTTGTATCGCATACTGTACAGAAAAATAAGTCAGGAAGAGCGAGGATAGTGAACTTCAGAAATGGAAGCTGCAATTTTAAGTACATTGATCAGAGGAGACCTTATGGAGAGGTGGCCTTGATAGGTAGCTGCCAAGGCTTGCAGCTAATGGGCAGCTAGCTGTTGGAGTATCTGGTGGAATATCATTGCATGCAGAGTGAACAGCCAGTGGAAAAATGTGTTTGAATGGAGTGAACTAGAATAGCAGGATTTATGGGGAGAGAAGATACACAGTGGCCAGGCCACATATGGTCTGTGAGCTTCTGTGAGTACGTTTTCCTACTGAGTGAAATAGGAAGACATGGTTGGCTCAGAACACAAGATGGACATGATAATTATTTTAAAGATTAAATAAATCAATACATTCAAATAGTTATTTTATAGTAGGACATTGTGTGAACATTCAGATTATTTTGTCTAGTTTAAGTAACTAGTAAGCAGTTCTTGCTATTTGCCAGTTTAATTCTTATAAAATTTGTACCTAAGACTAGGATGATATTCAAAATTCTATTTGCCAGGTTGTATAACTATTAGAACATTCTTTTGCCAAGACTGTGATGATATTGTTATTTTGGATAGAATAAACCATAGAATTAGTAATTATAGGCAATTATTATTATAGACAATTTTGTTACTCAGATTTTCATATAAAATAGTATGCAGTGCCTAACATGTGCCAAGCACCAGAGTAAAACTAATGAGTGTTTCACATACATGCACACACATACAAATTTATGAAAGGTATATGTATAGGTATAGTTTCTCATCATGCAATGGAGTTTCTAAAATAACTTTTATTTTCCTATAATTAACTGATATGTATTGATTCCTTTTATTTGTATTTTTATATCCTACAATATCACATGCTATTTCATTTATTGACATATAAAGGTATATGTCTTTCTCTGTTGCTAATATTTTTCTACAACCTCATTTCCAATGACTGCATAAAGTTGAATTATATGGATCCACCACAGTGGCTGATCAGTCACTTACTGTGGTATATATGTGTTAATACCTTTTCATCATTGCGTAAACAGCTTTGGAAGGAACTACATTTGGGGTAAATTTAGATGTCAGAATAACTGCTTTCTTAAAATAAAAACATGAGAAGTGAAGTTGCTGAGTCAAAGAGAAAGCACCTATTTAAAAGTTGTGTCTTGTTATAGTCTGAATGTTTGTGTTCTTCCCAAATTCACAAGTTGAAATCTAATCACCAATGTGATCATATTATGTGGTTGGGGCCTCCAAAAGGTGATTAAGTCATGAACATAGCAGTGCTCTCATGTATGAGATTAGTGCGCTTATAAAAGAGGTCAAGCAATAGCAAGCAGGCACCATCGATGAACGAGAGAGCAGGCCTTCACCAGACACAGCATCTGCCAATGGCTTGATTTTGAATTCCCCAGCTTCCAGAACTGTGAGAAATAATTTTTTGTTAATATACTACCCAGTTTATGGTGTTTTGTTATAAGCAACTAGAATGTATTAACACAGTTATGTATTACCTAACTGCCTACCTGTATACTATACCAAGTTTTTACTCACTATAAAATCTTATGAATATTTTAATTTTCCTAAACTCTGATCATTCTCTGAAAATATATTTGCAGTCTGACATCTGAAAAATAATGTCATATTTTTTTCAAATTGCTTTTATTAATAGTTTGGTTGATTCTATTTTTACATTTTTATCAGCTGCTTATATTTCCTTTTTTGAGATTTGCCCATAAATGCTCTTTATCGATTTGTATATTACTAGAAAATTTCCCCTCTTATGCTTTCTACACTCTCTGTCATGTTTAGATTAAGAATGAATATGCATCTGCAATAAATATGTAAGAGAATAAAATATTTAATTATATACCCACTATGTATTAGGTACTATGTTAGGTGCAGAGAATTGAAAGATAAGACCTTTTTGAATCCATTAAGGACTTCAGTCTTGGGTGGTAGTGATCCTGAAAACAAAGTGCAGAGGAAGAACTGCTTGGCATTCTCTATCTAGATGATTTTAAATGGGTGATTGCAGCTCTATGTTGGAAAACAGAAAGGCAGTCATTGATTGAGAGGCAGAGATCTGCTTTTTAAGCCTTCTAGGGTGTAGATTTTCCTTTCCAGACTCTGATTAAAAAGAGATCTGTGTTTTAAATGCTACAGCATGCTAAATAACAATGACATTGTTTCTAATGATAATTAGGATTACCTCCCAGACTAGCATGCCAAGGGAACTACTGAGCCCATGCCAGAAATCTCTTACTTGGGACGATTTTCACACATTCGCTCAAGTGAGTATATGAATGTACAATTACACAGACATTGCAATCAGAGTGATACTTCAAAACACACACATTTGACCATGTCATTCTTCTCCTTTAACAATGGCTTCCATTTCTTATAGGTTAAAGTTCAAAGATGAAAACCCCAGATGGTATCTTATCTCTATCCTCCCCCTGTGTCACTCTCCTGCTAGTTGCCTAACTCTGTCAGGGTGTCCTGGCTTCTCGATCAAGACACCTGTGGCATTGGAGCCTTTGAAGTTATGCCCCTTGCCCCAATACTTTTGGTTTCCTCTTTCTTGCCTTTTTAACTCTTATTGTCCTTTAGACCATCATCAAGGTCTTTATCTTAAGGATTCTTCCAGTGATTTTCCAGATCCCTCTGCTCATAACCCTCTATTTTTTCTTGCTATTGGTATTCACAGTAAATATTATAATTTCGTGATTACTTGGCAAATATTAATCTTCCTAAGTCATCTGCCAGCATGAACATAGAGTCCACTTCTAATTTGTTTACCATGGTACCTCTAGAGTTTTTCTTTTTTTTTTTTTGTGGGGGTTGGAGGATACCAGTGATTGAACGAGGGGCATTCTACCTCTGAACTAGATTCCTATCTCTATTTTATCTTTTATTTTGAAATGGGGTCTCACTAAGTTGCTAAGAGCCTTGATAAGTTGTTGATAAGTTGTTGATAAGGAGTGTAGGCCTCCAGCCTACACTCCTCCTGCCTCAACCTCTCAAGTACTGGGATCACAGGTGTGTGCATGGCTGCTCTGGTGTTTTTCACAGCACTTACTTTATATTAGGCACACAATCATGTTTTATAAGAATGAACAGATACAGAAATATCTCAGAACATAGAAACAAATGAAGAGATTTTACTATATCAGCTAGATTTTATGCCCATGCATGGGGACAATTAAGCTCATTTTACCCGCAGTACATTCAATTCATTGAATAACATGCAATGGTAACAACATCACTTAGGTTCCCTGGGAAGTGACTCTCAGACAGAAAGGCGCATGCAGGAAGTTATTTATTGGGAAGAGTTGTCTGGATGAGGACCAGTGGGGTGGAGGAATGAGGCAAGATGGACACAGGAAGAAGTTGAACTCTACTGTTTTTCCAACAAAGGTCTTCATTGATCCCCTGAGGGCCTCTGAAGTTGGAATGGCCTCTCAAATGTGTCTCAAATTGGTGGCACACGCTTGTAATCCCAGTACTTTGGGAGGCGGAGACCGGAGGATCCGGGTTCGCGGCCAGCCTCAGCTCGCTCTCTCACTCTCTCTCTCCCTGTCTCTTTCTACTTAGTGAGACCCTCCGCAGCTTCGTGAGACCCGGTTCTCAAATAAAAAATAGGGCCGGGGGTGTAGCGCGGAGGTAGAACGCCCCTGGGTTCAATCCCCGGTACTGCAAAAAAAAAAAAATGTGTCTCGAATTAAGACAAGTGTCAGATCTTTCTATCCTCACATAAACTGATGATTGGATATCTGTTACTGCAGGGTAGGAAGACTTTCCTTAGGTAGAGGCAATTTCTAGAGAAGTCTACCAAGAGCTCTCAACCTCCAACACTTCCAGCAGCTGGGGAAATGAATGCCTTGGTCCTGAACAGGGAGAGAGGGGAAAGAGGCAGGTGTGTGTGGCGTATCACTGCATCCCCTACAGATGACCAAAGGAAACAGATGATTTACAGCAAGGTTCTGTGTCAATTGCAGATAAGAATGAACTTGAAATCATGAAATAGTAAAATTCCAGCAAGCAAAGCCACTGCTTTAAATGCCAGCTGTTGGAATTATGGAAAGTTCTGAAGGTGTGAGATCAGTAGCAAGCCCAAGGAAGAGGTCTGTGAGGGGTGAGGGAAATTCAGTGAATTGTAATTCCGGAGGATGTTTCCCCCACTTTCAGTTAGATAAGGCCATAAACTTCGCACCCATACTGCATATCACCTCAAATTGTTCATTGCTAATCATGTTCCAATTGTGTTTTCCCAGAATGGGAACACTGGAGAATTATAGCTTTAATTTTTAATATTTAACTTACATGATGCTTGCAACTTACAAAATACTATGGGATATATTTTGACATTTGATTCTCCCAATAACCCCTTTCAGTTAAACCAAGGACTCAGAATCACTAAGTGGCAGTCTGTTTTTGAGCCAGTAGCTAAAGGTTTATGGTAACAGGGACAATGTTCTTATTGTCCACTTGAGGTATCACTAATGCCTAGCACAGTGCCTAAAACAACAGAATACAATAAATGTGGAATACATTTGCATGAGATATTTGTAGTTCTATGCCATTTGCATAATATACGCTTAATTGTAGTTCAGTAAATTATTCCAAGTTTATTCCAAAATATGAACTAAAATGCACCTTATGGTCTTTCTGAGTAGGAATACTGGAAATATTTGGACCCAAACTGATCTAGTCATTACCTTTCTGGTCAATTCGGATAATAATAATCTGGCCCTAGAATATCAGATGGAGGGAAAAATGGGTCTCATGATCAATTCAAGTCTCTGACTTTTTGGAAGAAAATCACTTTAAAGAGTGACCCAAAATTGGTGCCTAATGCTATGACAGGGAGAAAATAAAGGCATATGGAAATCTGAATTTTTACTGTGTTTCTTTTTTTTTTTTTTGCAGTACCGGGGATTGAACGCAGGGGTGTTCTACCTCCGCGCTACACCCCCGGCCCTATTTTTTATACTTTATTTTGAAACCGGGTCTCACGAAGTTGCGGAGGGCCTCACTAAGGAGAGAGAGAGAGAGAGAGAGAGAGAGAGCTGAGGCTGGCCGCGAACCCGGATCCTCTGGTCTCCGCCTCCCAAAGTACTGGGATTACAAGCGTGCGCCACCACGACCGGCTTGAATTTTTACTGTGTTTCTAAATTTGTGATGTTAAATAACTTTTCAGATGTGAAATTAAAGATGACTCATAAGCCTTACTTCTGACTATGGTAATAATAATAATATTCATTCACATACTGTAAACTATTAAGTTGAGAGATGAGCTGTCTCACCAAAGCCTACAAAAAATTAATGTGGAACACCTGATATTTGACTGTGCTTCCAGATGGAGGGACAGCTTGACAAATGCCATCATAATTTACAACTTTAAAAAAAGTGTGGTGTGAATGCATTTGCAGTAAGCTTTAAACAGCTTAGGTTATTTACAGGTACAACCACATTTAATGTAGAGTTTCAATGGATTTAAAATATTATTAAATTTAATCACTGATCACAGAGGCTAGGTGTGGCACATGAGTAATGTGATTACATAGATGCCTTAGTTAAATTCTCAGAACAAGACACATCTGTTTGATGAAGTTGGGACTTCATAAAAAAAAGCATTTGAATTTTCTATTTGGTTACTGACTTTCCTATTTGGTTACTCATGAAGCTCTGACCTTTCGAAAGAAAGCATATTTTGGACTTATCCCTCTATAATGGTTTAGAAGAATAATAATCACTGAAAGCAAATATGGAAACACAGTGTCTCACTCATAGGGATAACTTGGAGACCTGTATTCATAAAACAAGTAAAGTATTGATAGCTACCAGGTAAGATTTACATTAGACTGTTACCTGAAAGAGTACATGAATCTGTATCCCTGAAGGTTAGGAAACTGAATGTTGAAGCTTACCAATTGGAGAAGGAATCATACATTTTATAATCATATATTTAACATATATATGAATTATATATATGTTTGAGAATACATAAATTCAATATATGTATTTATATGTAGAGGATACATATGTACTCCTTTATCTCTCAATATATGAGTATGTATATATGTATATTATGTACATATATGTATATATGTATATTATGTACATATATGTATATATGTATATTTATGTGTGGGGTGGGGAGGTGTGTCTCCAAAGGGATATAGATGGCTTTGGAAGTAAGGTATGATGTGCAGGAACATCTGACTTTGGAACCTTACTGCCTGAAAAGCAAAATAGTTAATTTGACATATTTTAACTAGAAATTCATTGACAGATATTGTGACTGACTTCTCAGCAGTAAGTAGAACTCTGAGAAAAATTCATGGTGAAGTGAAACTCAAGTTTTTAAAACATAATCCTTAGTGTATAAACAAACTCCAGGGTATATTCTGTTCATTCAATCACCAAGTCACTAAGCATTCTTGAGTTTGACGTTTCAGTCCCAGGCTAGGAACTGAGTAGCTAGTTAGATTGCCATATCAGACATGGGCCCTCTCTTCCTGGAGCTTATGCTCTAAATGGAAGGCAGAAATTAAGCAAGTCACATTCAAATAAATATGCAAACAAAAATTTGACAGGTCTACCAAGAAGAAATCGAGTGTTATAAACTAGAGCAACACAGACAGGGTGGGGACTATTTTATTTTTTTTGCTGGTGTGAGGATAGGTCTGAGAAAGCTTGTCTGAAATCTAAAGGGTGAGTGGACAGGGAAGTGGAGGACAGCTTGCAAGTGGAGAGAAGTGGTTGAAGGATGAGGAAATTATTTTGTGGTTGGATTATGAGTCAGGGCAAGCTTACCCTTAGATGAAACTGGAGAGGAGGAGGGGGCAGGTTATTTAGAAGTCTCTAAGGAGTTTGCATTATATTCTGACTGCAACGGTGCATTGAAGGATTTATACCGTGTATATGTGGGTGTGTGATGAGCCGATGAATACTTATATCTCTTGAAAACTATATCCAAAGAACCTACCAGAGTGTTGGCACAATGAAGATGTCCAATGAATATATGTTCAGTAAAAAGATGGATGCGCTAATACAAAATAATGGTAAAGGGGAAATACTTGACTAGGAGGTGGTCACTGGTCCACCAAGAAGATGAAGTGCCATAAATGCCTTAATAAAAGTCACCAAAAGTGTGATGGGAGAAGACAGGAGGAAGCATCCAACTAAGGGAGAGGAGGAGAGCGGTCTGGACCACAGCCATCCTCAAAGAGGCGGCGAGTATTTTCTGACTGGGGACTACTGGGAAATCGCTCCCTTTCCCCAGCAGCCTCTAGAGCAAAACATAGAGAACTCTTCACAAGAGCTTCACATTTTAGAATAATAATTAGTTCTTTACTTTCAAGAACCTACAACTTACTAAGGGTCAGATACATTTTTCTTGAATCAAATACTGTTAGTATGAACAACTATAAAGTTAAATCGAAACCCTGGGATCTCCTTGACTTCCTTTTCCTTATTTCCTCTATGGCTAATAATAATTAGCCATAGAATGAACTGCCCTGCAAAAATTCAGCCCTGTCTGTGCACCACCCATGACCGTGACTACAGGCTGCTCCTGGCTCTAGATAGGGCGCTGCTGCCCCCAGGGATTGTCAGCTCTCACAGGACCGGTGCTCACTTGCGCCAAAGTCCTGCCCGCCTATTTGCTGGCTGGACGCCCCGACATCTACTTCCTCATCCCTGCCGAGTTCCCGTAAGACAAGGTTTCTGCACTTCGCGGGGCTCCGGCGCGAGGAAGTAACAAGGGCACGTGGTTACTAGTGGCGCCCGCGGTTTTCACCTTCCGTCCGGGAGAGCCCTCGCACCTGGCCCCGCCTCGCTCGCCGCCGCTGCAGGAGGGCTCCGCCGCCGAGGGGCCTCGGGAGCCCCGCCCGCCCGCCCCGGGGGCGTCTCCGCGCCCCGCCGCCCGAGTCCCCGCCCGCCCCGGGGGCGTCTCCGCGCCCCGCCGCCCGAGTCCCCGCGCCCGCGAGCTGTCGCTGCGTGCCTGGCTGGAGCCTGAGGACGCCGGAGGGGGCTCCGCACTGCAGCGCGGCCATGGCCCCGGTGCTCAGCAGGGACGCCCCGGACATCGAGGTACCGACCGCGCCGGCTGCAGCCCAGGAGGCCGCGGTGGCTGCCGCGCCCGGGAGTGGGGACCGGGAAACTTTCCCCGCGCCCCAGGTCTGCGCGGGAGGCCGAGGGGCGCGGGCCCGCGTGGCAGGCGGGGGAGTGCGGGACTGCGGGGACTGCAGGTGCCCGGGCGCGGGAGGACCTGCCCCGAGTGGCATTTAGGCATTTACCCGAGAAGCATTGGAGTTCGGAGGGGTGGAGGGCACTCTAGCGCTCAGTCCCCACCATACTACTCCGAACCTCTCTCCATTTGTCCTCGGACGTCTTATCGGGACACCTGTCCATTGCCCCCACCTCCAGGAGCCGAATCGTGCTCTTTGCAAAGGCGGAGTGTAGAAATAAAAGGGATGACAGCTGCAGCAGTCTCCACTAGTCTTAGTATTGTTTAGAAATAATTTAACGGTGGGGAGAACGGAATCAAGTCTGAGAACATGAAAAAAAATGCTGTGCTGTCAGAGAAACAATGCCTGTTTCTCTGCTCTCCACAGTTTTCGAGTCGCTCTTGTGCTCCGTTTATGTAAAAATGTCCTCTTTCTTTTTGTGAATAAGATCCTACCTGAACTGACATGGCCTTTTCGTTTGAATTCTCTCTAGTACCTCAGTGTATGCCTGGGAAGGATCATATTACAAACAGTGATTTTTAGACATGCTAGCCCAAGGTCAGCGTTTCTAAGTCAAACTGCTTCTTTAATTTGTTTGTTCTGTTTTGTTTGGGGTTTTTCTTGGAGTCTTTTACTCTGGTTGTGTGTGTGTGTGTGTGTTTCTTTAGAAATAACAATTTTCCTTTCCTTTGTTCTTGTGGTAGCTTAAATAAAAGTTTAAAACCACCTGTTCGCAGAATAGCTGTTTTTGCAGCACTTTGCCTCACTCATGGGTGAGAGAAACTTTTACTCTTCCAGAGGGAAGGTTAGCAGAGTTTTCTCCAGACTCCATGCCTTGATTTTAAAAATCCATTTTAGTAACAAGAGCCAAAGCAGATCATGTGGACATTTCTAGTTAGATGACTTGCGATTCCTCTTGTGGGTGGTTTACTTTTTTGATATGGAACAATATGATTTCTTTAGTGAAATATTCATGTTTGTATCTGGTAAAAGATACTGTGTGTGGTTTAGGCCACAGTCCTTTTTGGTTCTTTTGATTTTGACTTAACTAAGCCAAACAGCACATTTCTGGCAGCACTCTGGCAGTACTGATTTCAAAGGTCCAAGTGTCAGAGAAGGGGTGGCTTTTGGCATTTGACTGTTGATTTTTCTGAATGGTGCTGTCTGGTTAGTTGATTTCTCTCTTGGAATTGTCCTTGAAATCAGTTCTCACTCACATTTCTCTGAGGAAAAAGATGCCAGTGAAACAGTAAACGCCCAGCTTAATTTCATATGTTGTTTACATTTAAGAAGGCTAAGCCTTTCCACTGTACTCGCTCAGTCTAACGTTAGTCTGTTGGCCAGTCTGCCAGATAATACAGCCTGGAATGGTGGCATTCATACTCCTTCAGCTTTTATGTTAATCAGTAACATCTTTCCTCATACACAATTCCTGACTTTCCCCTCAACATAATACCTGTACTTCATGGGCTAAAATACCATGAAAGAGCTTGAAATTAATCTTTAAAATATAATGCAGCAAGGAAAAATACATTAAGTCTAGGGGAAACATAGATGTCTCAGTTGATCCTGTTGACTTACCAAAGTTCATTTTTGTGCTGAAGAATCAGAATGAATTATGAAGGTTCAGTTTTCTATCATATCCAAATGCTTTCCTTGAGAAAATTCATTGAAACCATTGTATAGAGGTTTATCTGATTGTGAGCATTGTCTTAGCTTTAAATACATGGAGAATACATGGTCATCTTTTTTTTTTAAAAAAGTTGTTGGTATGAAATAGATAATAAATGTGATAAAAACACAGTGATGATGTACTTGATAGATGTGAAAAGAACCAAAGGTGAAGGTTACAATCCCCTGTAATGGTGGTTTAATTTTCCCTGCGGGCTCCCTACACAACCTCGGGTTTCAGGAAGCAGCCAAGAAGTAACATTGTTTCTGGGGACAAAAGTTGCTAAAGTATTCAAAGTTGCTTTGCTTGCTCATTCTTAATTTTTAGCCTCAATTCAATATCCCATCAGGGGTTGAAGGGCTCTGGAAACAGTGAGAATAATCAGGTCACTCTAGTCCTGGGATATGCCTGGGCTGGAAGATGGGCAAAGAAAGGATATACTAGTTGGTAGGTTCAATATAACAAAAATTGTTGTTGTAAGTCATTGTAGAGATTGCAAGTACATTGTCAAGTCTTGTTTTTCAGACACACTCATGTGGTTCTGAGCTTGGCTGCTGGAGCCGGCTGCCTGGGATTGAGGTCTAGCTTCACTGTTTTAGCTGTGTGACCTTGGGCAAGTTACTAGTTTGTCTAAACTGCACTTGGGTACTCTGATCGGCAAGGAAAATAACAATAGTAAGGATAATATACAGAGGCCACAGGTTGACAGCTTCTTGTCAAGAAAAGGGGCAAACCTGTTAAAAAATAAAGAAAAATATCTCATTCTTAGGACATTCACTGCTAATGAAATAGTACTCTAAAGTTCACGGACAGGAGCTATACATAGCTTTAAAAGTTATTTTACATTGTGGGTTTACTTTTTGAATGCAGTATAAATTTTGTCAGGGATGACTTTTGAATACACACTCTCCTGGGAAAGTTTTAAAGAAAGTGAGTATTGGACACTGGTCACTGGCCCTGACCTCGGCAGTAACTCTACAGTACTTCTTCATTTAGATTGAATTTCAAGCCAATAGAATGTCAATATCTGCACATTTAAAAGCAAATAAGAATGATTTCCAAGACCTTGCTTTTGTTCAGTGTCTTGTTCCCTTCACTGATAAGGATAATCAAGAAGAGACTATAAAAGTATATAAAGTGTATACATTTGCAACATGCTTGTAACTATTTGAATACTAGTGATTTTAGTACTTACAGCCAACTTGTGTTGCTGCCTATTGCTCTACTGCCCCCACAATCACAAGCCAAAGTCCATTACAGATTTAACCTGAGTAAAGCAGGGATTCTCGTCTATTGTCCACAGAATCAAATGCATGTTTTTTCAGATAGAAATGGCTTCTGTATTATTGATGCTATGATGTCTATTCAGTTGAGAGGTAATTGAGAATTTTATGTATTTATTAGTTAGGAAAATAAGAATAAAAAATACCCACTGAATTTGGAAAGTGGGAACATATGAAAAATGACATAGAGAAAGTGAATTTTAAGGACAGTTTGAAAAAATGAAAGGCTGGGGGTAATGAATTGGCAGCGATGGCAGATAATACATCAGAATATCCTTTATCATAACTACTTTTGACCCTAGAAAGGGAGGAGGGTCATGGATCCCAGGGAGAAAATGAGTTCAGTTTTGGAGAAGCCATGGGTTATTTATTTATTGATTTAAATTTATACATTTTTCTTTTAATGATTGTATAAGTATGTCCTTTCTTCTCTCCTTTCCTTTATTGATTGGGCATCACAGATCTTGTGGAAATGCAGTCTTCACTTGTTAAGGCTCTTAAGGCTTTTTTTTTTTAAGCCTGTTTTGTGAATCTTAGTTGCTGAACATGCGCTTGTCCTCTCAACTTTAAGCTGTTCTTTGGACCATACTAAGTTTTACTTTTAAATATTTCTCCTTTGGAAAGAGCTTACCTGGGCAGTACAACATGTATTTGATTATATGGTTTAAAGGGCCACTGATTCCATTGATAGCCCTTTGTATTTTAAGGCACTACACATTTCCTTAGTTGAACATGTTCACGTGTATTTCAGTACAGATTAAAAAAATCTATCTATTGCACATGAATTCAGAGGATTAGTTTCAGTAGTTTAATTAAAAACTATAAGATTAATGACTAATGATGAATCTATCACTAGGGAAATTTTTAGATTGGGTCTGCTTAATCTTAATGATAGCAGATAGTGTTGACTGATCACCTAATTGTAAAATGTACTAGAATTCAATAGCCTCCTTTCTTACATTATGGAGGAAAATTCCACTTTTTGAAAGCTGGATAAGGAATTAATAAGAATGCTAAGAGGATCTAGTCAGAATGTGGAGATAATTGGATGAGCTTTAAGCAATCATATCTTTCTTTAACTATTTGAATAAAGCATTGTACCAAACTCTATATGCACGCAAGAACACTAGGGCCAACTAGACTGGGTCTGATTACCCTGGGGGGATTCTCATAGCACAAATTTTTGTTTTTTTGGTACTGGGGATTGAACCTAGAGGCATTCTACCTCATAGCTACACCCCCAGCACATTTTTTTTAATTTCTTATTTGGAAACAGGGTCTCACTAGGTTGCTGAGAGCCTTTCTAAATTGCCAAGGCTTTGAACCTGTGATCCCTCTGTCTCAGCCTCCCAAGTACTGAGATTACAGGCATGCACCCACCATGTCCAGTTTAGTACAAACTGAAATTACAAAACATGGAGCACTAAGATGTAAAGACAAGGTAACTAAAAAAATTATCATACAATATTGTGACAAAGAAGATTGGATGAGAGATTTGATATAATTCAGGCTTCAAAATAGGTAAAGAAACCAAAAAGTAGAATTGGCCAATTTATCTTCTTGCTTCTTAGCTATATGGATACAAAGACAAATATGTCCAGAGGCATTCTGTCCTTAAACTGTAGCAAAAATTTTATTTCATTTAATATTCTACCTCAATTTAGAAACACCTCATATGGCATTCACTAATTGTAAATGTATTTGTAATCAGGACTTTAGTTTTCACATGTGACATATTTACCTTCTGGATGTCATTTGCTCTTAATCCTCCTTATCAAGACAGAAGGTGTTTTTTGGCCTTAAACATCAATAGCGTGGGTGTTCACATATCCTGGAGCCAATTATACTACTGAGATAACTCTTAATAGGATTATGGTTTTCCTGGGGTTTATAATTATTCCTGCTTTCATTGCTCTTAATTAAAATGTTACATTAGTAGATATGAACATCTGCATTTAACTCAACATTTAACTTTTATTTTGGATGGTTCAGCACAATTATCTATTTGTTGGTGTTAGGAATAAATACTTTTGTATGAATTTGTTTATTTTGTATTTCCCAAGGTCAAGCTTTAGTATATGGTTTGTATTTTAAAAAGCGTTGTATTAAAACAGACTTGGGTTCAAATCCTGGCTCTATTATTTGTTTGTGTAATTGTAGTCAGCGTTTTCCTAGGACTGTCATTTCTTCCTCTGCATGTTGGATTTAATACTATTTATTTCACACCTAGTAGATGTGAGGATTAATTGGAGTCATAGACATAAAATGCCCCAGACAGCTTCTGTCACATAAGATGATGCTTTTAAAGTGGCAGTCTTATTTTAAATATTACTACATGTATCATGTGTGTTATATAAACATCAAGTTGCTAGAATTTGTTTCATTCCAGGAATTAACTAGCAGTATTGAAGCCTACTAATAGAATCTAGAATTTGTATGGAAGGGGAGAATTAATGAATTTAAAAGAATTATAAAAATTAAAAGAATTATGAGAAAAGCTTATTATAGACTCACAAATATTGCAGATATGTATTATGAAAGAGTTACTGAATTTCATTTTTCAATATTATAGGTGGGATAGAGGAGTTTTTGAAATTCAGATCCAATTAAAGAGTCCCATTTTATTTTATGTCTATTCAAAAATATATGTTTAATGCCTTTCTAGTCTTCTAGTATAGGTCTTAGGTTATACAAAGGAAGTGTGTAGCATAGGATTTGTCCACATAGGACTATCCACATCTATTAAAATGGGGATTAAAGATTTAACTTCAGTGATATCCCCTATCCCTTACTTCTTTGCTGTAACATATACAAATTGATTTTTTAGTGTTTCTGAGACTAGATCTCAGCAAATGCATGGGTAAAAATTATTATTTTATTCTCCCTGAAATATTGAAGGGATTTGATACTCTTTTCTGCAAAGAGTATTATAATTAAAACAGTTAAAACAAACTCATGTATCTCTTTGAACTAAATGTATGAAAATTATCTCCTCTCTGAGCAAACATATAAGCTTCAAGGAAAAGTTTCTTTCCTAGACTTTTTAGCATCTCTGAACACACTGCATTTGTTTATGAATAACTTTTTAACTCATAGGTTGGAGTGGGTTAGAGGTCAACCTGTTTTGTGCAGAAAAAAGTAGAGGGTGCCCTTTCTGAAAAATGACTGAGATATTAAACTTTCTATATGAGTTATAATAATTTTATTTCTTTGCAAATTTCAGCTGGGTTGTGTAATAGTATTCTCTCTCTCCTCTACCTCTACCACAATAATTAAAGAGACAATCTGAGTCCCTACCTCCCAGGTGCTTGACAATTGATATTATGAGTGCTTATGAATGTCCCCTTGAGGCACTCTTGACTGGGCCACTTTGAAGAAAAATCTCTTCATCAATAATTAAGCCCTGAGGGCCACTTCTCAGGGGACTCACACAAAATTACATGTCAACTCCAGGCCTGATTTATATAGACGGCCATCATGGATGAAGCTCTAACTGCACTCTCCCCTCCCCCATCATCTATTCCCCTCACTCACTGCTGGTCCCCATCTGACTCCCACCACTTTTACTTCTCCCACAAAACTTCCCCCAGTTTTCAACTCCTTCTACCTGCCCAGGATTAACTCATCTAAGCCTGTCTTAATCCTTGTGAAATTTTAAGAGTGATGTTAAAAAATGGCTTCAGTAGCACCTTAAGACTTTAAAAATGTTAGTATATCTCATGTGACAATTTTAAGCAAAATGATAGAAAAGAATGTGTATTTACTATTTGTTAATTAGAACCAGTGTCCCACGACAGGTGACAGCCTGGGGATGGTTTTGCTCTCCATGTTAGACCCTTTGCTCTCTGACCCCATGGAAATCATTCAGCCACTGTAAAGAGTTTGCTGATCTTTCAGTGAATTTTTTATTGATCAGTCTCTCAAGGATGGTTTGTAATAAAGTATGGCAATGGTGAAATTGTTTGGAAATGTGCCCTGCTGTGTGATTATATCAAGGAAATACAGAGGTGGTTTTGTTATTTAGCTACTCCATTTACCTGGATTTTTTTTTTTTTTTTTTTTTCGGTACCCGGGATTGAACCCAGGGGCGTTCTACCTCCGCGCTGCGCCCCCGGCCCTATTTTTTATACTTTATTTTGAAACCGGGTCTCACGAAGTTGCGGAGGGCTTCACTAAGGAGAGAGAGAGAGAGAGAGAGAGAGAGAGACAGACAGACAGACAGACTGACTGACAGACAGACAGGGAGAGAGAGTGAGAGAGCTGAGGCTGGCCGCGAACCCGGATCCTCCGGTCTCCGCCTCCCAAAGTACTGGGATTACAAGCGTGCGCCACCTCGCCCGGCTTTTTACATGGATTTTGTATGCCATTTATACCAGTTATAGAATTCAATCTACTTATTCATCTGATTTTTTAACTTTCTTTATGCCTGCCCACCTCCTTTTCTTCCTTTCTTTCTCTCTTTCTTTGGTGGTGCTGGGGATTGAACCAATTCTACCTGTAATCACATGCCAATGATCTCAGTACTTGGGAGGCTGAGTCAGGAGGATCCCAGGTTTGAGGCCAGCTTCAGCAACTTAGCAAGACCCTCTGCAACTTAGTGAGACCATTTCTTAAAATGAAAAGTAAAAATAGTTGGGGATGTAGCTCAGAGGTAGAATGCCCCTGGGTTCAATCCCCAGTACCAAAAAACAAAACAAAACAAAACAAAACAAAAACCCATAAAACCTGTTTTAAATAGGAAAGGGGATCATACTTGGGTGCAGAGATAGAAAGGACAAAGTGGAAATATAACCAATTACCCAGCCCTTTTACCTTGTGTTCCCACCACTGATTCTAGGTTACAGGCCACTTAGACATCTGGATGTAGTTTCCTTTGATGTGGATATAGCTCAGCTTTGGACTTGGTGCTGACTTAATGCTTTTTTTCTAGATCATGGCTTGACTACCTGCATGATTCCTTACTTATTTATTTTGCTTTGGGAGAACAGGAAAATGGGGCCTCAGGTTGTTACCTTGAATGGATACATACAACAGCAACTGCAGCCATCCCATCTGGTGACCAAAGATGGAAACTTTCTTATTGTCCCAGCCTCCTGACCTCTCTTCCCAGGACCAAACCCCTCTGACAGACTAGATTATTAAAGGATTCTTTCCCCCCAGGATGCCTTTACATTAGGAGTCTGAGTGGTCATGTGAGTATATGTGTTGAATTGTGCATTGTGTTGTATGTGCCTATGTACACATAGCATGGGCTTATGCAAATTTTACTTCTTTTTTTTCCAGTACTCAGGAAGAAGAAGGGGTCTGAGTGTAACACTTTTCACTAACACATTTTTTCTCACAGTAAGAAATTTAATAAAGTAAAACACTCTTCTGCCTTGGGTGCCTAAACCAAAATAATTCTGGATTCATACTACATTTTACAGCTCAATTTCTTGCAACCTACACCCCCAAACATTGGTTTTTCTGTTTTGAAACAGATAAAAAACATTCAGAAAGGAAAATTCTTATATGGTTCATGAACGTGATGACCCATCATCCCCTCTTTCCCAAGGCTAGGCTGTAATAAAACTAAAATATTCCTTATATCTGCTTAAGATCACATTGTTGTGATAGGCGCCTAGAAGGGAAATTATCAATGGTAGGTCATTTGAAGGATGTGAAATATTTTCAAGATGTCCAGATAGTGCAACCAGTTTATATGGCAGCAAGCTGTGTATGTGTGTGTATAAAATGATGCCTTTTAGTAATTGTTTTTATTTTTTAATTTGACAAAAAAACTCCTGTCTGCTTGGTTTACTTTTTGTTTTTTTTAATAACTGGGAATAGGAAGTTTGAACATATTTTTCCACATTTTAAAATAGTTTGGGATTTCCTTTAAACAAATTATTTTAATAGGATCTTATGTAAGAGTAAAATAACAGACAAATAGAAATAAGAAACATAAATTAGTTAAGAAGAATATTACAGATTTTAAGAAAATTAGATAGTAATGAATCATAAAAATCACAAAATTAATGCTACTTTGGAAACATACAATCCATCAAAACTTATGTCATGTAAATTCAGACATAACAATAAATTAGTAGGGTTGACTGATTGTAATATTTATTGATAATGAGTAGTACATCATTATAATTTATTCTAATTAGAATGAAAGGGCAACATACATTAGTGGTTAAGTGTGTAGGTTCTGGAATTAGGATACGACTTAATGTTTGTAATCCTAGATTTGCTACTCAGTAGTTCTAACCTTGGCAAATAACCTCTCTGTGTTTCAGTTTCCTTATCTATAAAATGGGGATAATAATAATGTTTATATCATAGAATTTGTGTATGGTTGAAGAAAATACTATATAGTCGCAATTTTCAACAGTTCTAACGCCTGGCAACTATGCTGTTAATGCAAGATATGAAAATATTAATAATATCTCTCACTGTTTAGACTTTGGTGGACTTTTTATCTCTTTGATAATCAATTTTATAATTTTATACATAAAAAGGAATTTACTGTCACTTTTTGTTCATTCAAAAATATTTATTAATTTCTTACTATTTGCAATAAAATGATATTACTATAGAGGAGCGATAAGCAGTATAAATTTCTTTTTAATGTACAGAAATTTTAAATAAGTTGGGTGTGGTGGCACATGCCTCTTATCCCAGTACTTGGGAGGCTGAGACAGGAGGATCACAGGTTTGAAGCCACTCTTAGCAACTTCTCGAGGTTCTTAGCAATTTGGTGAGACCCTGTTTCTAAATAAAAAATAAAATGGGCTGGGGAAATAACTCAGAGGTAGAATGCTCCTGGGTTCAGTCCCCAGAACCAAAAAAAAAAAAAAAACGAAGAAGAAATTTTAAATGATATCAGGAGCTTTGGTAATAATAAATCAAAATAATGTGATGCAGAAAGACTAGTAGGGCCTCCTTGATATGCAAGACAGAGAAGGCTTTCCTAAGAAGCTGACATTCAAACTGGAAACTAAAAGACCATAGGAGTCTGCCAGGGATTTTAAGTTTTGGATTTTGGATTTTTAGATTAGGAATGCTCTCATCTTTGCAAATATTCTAAAATCCTAAAACCTCTGAAATCTGAAATGCTTTTTGCCACAAGCATTTCAGACAAGGGATATTCAACCTGTATATATTTTAGCAAAGCTTAAGTTATCAGCTAAATATGTTATATCTTCCTTCAGTTTTATAAGCAACTATTAAGTACTTGCTGTATCTTAGCCACTACCTTAAATACTGTTTGGGGTCAGGCTAGAGAAATGAATGTATCTATCCTAAATGAGGTTATGATACAGATTAGAAGATGAGGCAAATTAGCTAAATACTATAAATCAAGACAGAAAAGAAATGCTAGGGGATGATGGTACAGAATTATGGTGTTAGGATTGAAGTATGCATGTTTTAAATTCACATTCGTGAACCTTAATGGTTTAATTTTACTAGGTTATCTGATTATATTTAATAAATTATATCAAAAAGAAATCCATGTATGTTTTGTTAAAGTTCCTCTCCACCTTCACTTCAGGATCCAGGGATCCAGGGGACCCACATGAGTCAGGTCCTCCTTTTCCAGGGGTAGGTGGAGGAGGGCTGTCCTGGAAATGCATCAGGTAAAAGAGGAATGCAAGTGCAGCAATTGGCAGAGTCAGGATTCATGGGGATGACTGTGGATCTGTGCACTCACTGCGTTTTTGTTTTTTTTTTACCTGGTGCCCTACTTATGAATATGCTTACATTCTTATGAAGATAGATCTGTTTCAGAAATGGTAAAACCAAAGACATAGAGGTTAAGTGGTGTGATTAAAGTCATTAGCAAACCAGAGACTAACAACTATGAATATGAGCTCAATATTATGTTGCTGTTTATTCAGACATTAAAACACATGATATGAAAGTTAGGACCCAGAGAAATATGCAAGTGGGAAGACTTCAAGAGTTACCTCATTTTTTCCGACTGTATACATTCGCAGATTTTCTCAACCCGATGTTTAATATTCAGTTCTTCAAGGAGTCCTTCACATGTGTAAATGAAGCAAGGTATGGAGGGCTGCTAATCCAGGCCAGATGGCTGCAGTGGGGGGAGTCAGGGAGATATCATCAATCACTTCTCAACATGATGTCAGCTGACCAGCTTTGCCCTTTGTCAGGCTACTTTGACCTTTGGCACAACAAATCTTTATTTGTTGGATAGATTAGGAGAAAGGAGTAGGTGAAGTGGACTGTGGGGCTGGAATTAGTTCTTGAATTCCATCTCTCTTTTTTTTCTTCTCTTCAAAGTCTATATACATTTTTATATGTGTTATAAAACATTGATTCACAAAGCCCTCAGAATAAGGGACATTTTTCTTTTACATTCTACTTTATAACAATAATGATGTCACTGTCAAGATAGCCAGTTCATATTTGAGGACTAAAAAAATAAGTAATTACAAGGGTGTAATCTAAGGTTAATTTTTATTAGCCTAACCCTTGCCCCATCTACATTTTTCATCCCATACAATCTTGAATTACTTATTCTATGATGAGAAATACTTAAGAGGTGCATATTGGGTATTTGCACCATAGTGTTCAAAACAGAACAATTTGTCTCATTTTCAGTCACTATAGAAATGAAAGAAATCCAAAACCTATGTAATTATTTAGTTTGGCAATTCTGAAAGAGTATAATTCATAAAAGCCTATGGCTTAAAATAAGTGTAAACTTGGGTTTGATAAGTTTTATCCTTTGAGTCAACTTTCCTAGAAAAATTAAATTACATTGCCTCTGCGAGGTATCATGCTATACCTCAAAATCAGCTGTGCCTTTGAATACCCATGACAATCACTTTGGATTAATAAGAGCTTAGAGTTAGAACTGTAGGGGAATAATAATAACCCTTCATAGGTTCTTAGTTGGAATGGACCCCTGTTATGAAAGACAGATTAATAAGAGAAAAACAAACAGAAGTTTATTAATGTGCATATTTCAGACATACATGGGAGACAACCAGAGGGTAAGTTGTTCTGCAAGAGGTAGTTTTGAATTCTAGCTCATATGGCATTTTCAACAAAGAGTAGTAAATTTGTAGAAAAGTGATGAGACAAAAGGACTTTTAGTCGCTATGGGTGGCATCTTCAAAGCAAGGAAAATGAATGGCAGTTTAAGGCCATTTAGTGGAGCTTGCTAATACAAATTCCTTTGGTACCACTGCCTGGTTAGTAAGGGTCCAAAGCTGTCCTCAGTGGCAAACTTGTGTTCTCTTTGGTAGAAGGGGAGACAGGATGCCTATTGTCTTTGAAAATCTCTCTCCTGTTTTTTGGCAAATAGAGGAAGGACAGAGAGCCCTCTGGTATCCATTTCTTCTTGATTGTCTTCAGTTCAAAAATCCTTCATATTTTGATGACACACAGTATGATCTTCCACACATTCATTATTGTTAAAATATTGCCACTTAAATGTCATGATTATCTGGCTGCACAATGGAACTTGTAGAATAGTCCCTGAATTACCTCATGGTTTTAATAATATCCACAAATATAGCATAGTTTTATCAGTATAATGCATACACATGATAAACATTAAAAAATAGCCAGGTGGGGTTGTGCATGCCTCTAATCCCAGTACTTGGGAGGCTGAGACAAGAGGATCACAGGTCTGAAACCAGCCTTAGCACTTTAGCAAGACCCTGTTTCAAAATAAAATAAAATAAATAATAAAATAAAATAGGACTGAGAGTGTAGCAGGGAAGTAGAGTGCCTCTGAGTTCAAATTCCTCTAGTATAGTTTGAACTAATTGAAAATTACTAAGTTGTGGGTTTGAAAGTGAAAAAAGAAAGATGAATTGGAAGATAGAGCCAAGTAAAATTTTCTAAGGAATAATTTTAAAAAGATACTCTGATGCTAAACATTTTGCTGTATTAATATGTAATTAACTTAGTAAACAAGGACCCTTCCTTAGACTTGTTCATGTAAGATACTGCATTGCTAAACTCATGTTTTGTCTACTTCAAGATTTTGGAATTTGTGGGAAGAATTGATCCATGAATTGTGAGAAATGTTTCATCCAGCTCCATAATCATTATTTTTATGGGTTGTAATTCATTTTAATTAAAGTTTCATTTTTCCAATCAAAATACATGTTCAGCATAAGAAGTTTTAAGGCAAAAGAAATCTGAGATACTGCATTCTGTGTAGTATTTTTAAATCCAGACTGCTTTTAGCTCTTTAAGTTTTTCTTTCACTTCATAGTAAATATCACAAGCAATGTATTAAGGCTTTTGCTTCCTTAAATCCTACCGTGTAAATACCATGAATGGTGCTTATAATCTATCTTGCAATACAGTTTATTGGCAGTCTTTTTGATTTCCATCACAGAAAGTCTCCCATTAAGTTAAATTCTCACATATGCTTTCATAGTAACTTTAATTACAACTGTAATATTGATCATCCTTTAAAATTGTTTATAAATTTGAATAAATTTTAGCACCAGGAGGACTTAAAGTATGAACCTATGCAATGATAAGAAGTACCTTTTTTAAATACCTGAAAATTATTACTGTTATTAGATTGAAAGGGAGAATAACAGGTAATTGTTTCTTAGTAGTATGAACCATGTAAGAAAAGTCAAAAAAGGTAAATGGTTCTATTTAGTATGCTCTTCTTACAAAGTATTTAGTGAATGAAATAATCTCACTAGAAGCTGATGCTACTAGTATAATGAAAATACTACTTATTACATAACAATGTAGCTCTTCTTAAATTTATGTTCCGTATGAATCTGTAAAATGACAGCTGAAGTGTAAGAAGCTGTGTGACGAAGGTGACGGTGATAATTTACTCATCTTTTGAGCTGAAGAGTGTTTCAATGGTAATGGCAAACTTTGAATGCCTAAAGAATGATCTTTAGATAATTGAGGAGAAACCCCAGTGGAGCGATGGAGGGGATCTAGGGGACGGTGGTGTTGGGGGAAGGGGGAACCAATGCAGGAAACACTGCCACTGAAGTTATTTACATATGTGAAATTACTAATGCCAATCTCAATATCATGTACAGGGAAGAGGAGGGAGTGGGGAGGGAGCTGGGGAGAAGCTCACTAAGTGCTGTGTGCATGTATGTTCCTATCACTCTGAACTACATAATGATGTGAGATTATAATGCGCCAATAAAAGTATGAAAAAAAGAATGATCTTAAATATAGACATCATCTAATCTTTCTTGTGAAACTGTAAGAAATCTAGCTTTACCCAGTAAATCGGAAACACTGAACTTCTGACATATTATGCCTCTCACTTGCCTTTATTATTTATGTGTTTTCTGATTCATGCTATTATTCTATTTTTATATATGGCTTCCTATCACTATATAGGGAATATAAAATAGTGGATAATTAAAAATATGTGGGAGTTTTTTTGTTGTAGTATTTGTGTTTGAATGTAGTCATGTGAGAGAATGAGGAGACTTGGTCCTAATCTTGACTCTGCCTTTCACTTAGGTTTGTCCTTTGACCTCACTGGGTCCATCTGTAAATAGAGGTCCCTGTGGCTTGTACACTTTAAGGAGATGCAGTTCAATTTATTGTGAGCCTCATTTATATTATGCCTTATATAAGGTACTGGAGATACTGAGATGAGTGATAGCCAGTCATTATATTCAATAAGCTCAAAGTTTAGTGGGGCAGACAGGCATAAAACAGACTATTTTAGATAGTGTACACTTCAATTAAAGGCATAAATTTGAGAGTCTAATAATACATGTGGTTTTTCATAAGTTGGTAAATGTTAAGCATGAAATTTCTATTATAATGGAAGTAGTATTATACTTGACATTTCTGAGTTGTCAACTATATTTCTGGTACTAGAGCATCTGTGATTTTTTCACAATTAAAGAAAAATCTTAGTTTTTCAGATAAGGTGCCTGGACTTAATTCAAATCCAGCAATTAAAAGGCATGGGAAACAAGATAGATTTCACTGTCAATTTTTTAGCCTCTATATCACTTGTAAGATGACACCAGTATTCAAGTGATGTGCCAAAAAGAACTCAACGTTTACTCTAAGCCAGTTCTCTTTTCCAACTTTTACTTTCTGTGGTTGCCATTCCCCATAGAATCACAAATTATTGGCATGGGAGATACATGTACTTTTCTGTGTCTTCACAATCTATATTAATTGTGACCAAGTCCTTCTAGAGCTTCCTTAACAAGATTTGCTTATTTCTTTTTATTTCAACCAACAACAGATAACTTGTGCATACCAAGACCTTTGATAGATATTGTGACAAATAGCCTTTTTTCCAAGCCTTATTTGCATAGTTATCTGCAGCATTGCAAAACTGATTTCAGTATTTACAATGACTATACAGCAATCCTTGAATTACATACACAAAAATAAATGTGAAGCTAAAATTATTGCTTCCCATGAAGGCAGCACAGAGTAGGGATCAACTGTATAGAATCTGAAGACAAATATTTAAGTTAGAATCTCTCTTTATTCTTGGACAAGTTACTCAACCTCGTTGTGATTTTGTTTCTTTATCTGTAAACTGGCAACAACGATAATGCCAATTCATCACTGGATCGTTGTAAGTATCCCAACAATCTTCGCTTGAAAACCACTTGGTGAAGTACTTGGTATACTGTAAAACCTCCTGCATATCACATATTACAAACGGTGAACTTAGGCAAGAGTAGTAGAAATGCTACTATTATTTCTATGTGTCTATTTTTTCCAAATAAGAGATATCATGGCATTTTTGGACTGTCTTCTTTTTAAATTAGACATTACTCTGAAATTAAGTCAGAGAACATTGACAGAGACCAAGTGTTTTGCATGGTATATCTTGGGAGCAAAGTGCTGTGTTATCTACCACAGCCTGATAGGGAGGATTTAATAGAGAATGGTTGGGGGTGTGGATTTTGGGAAAGCAGTTGTGTGCAGGGGATGGTTGTGGAACATTTCCAAAAAACTGTTTATAAAGAAGCATTGGGTAAATTTTCATTCACATCCCTGTGCTATGTTGTAAAAAAATCTCAGTTAAAATGGATAAAACTATTAATTGTCAAACAATGGAGATTAAAATGAATCATTTGTTTTTCTGTGCTGGCACAACAAAATTTCCATTGATCATGTTTTGAAATGAGTAATTTTTGGTTTAGAATTTTTGACATCTTGATGAATTTCAAGAAAAATGCTAACTTATGCTGATGTGATTTCCCATTTGTCTTTTAAATATATAAGCCACATGCTTTTATTTTGAAGTTCGTTATGTGCCCAGTTCTGAATATTTTACCTCATTTAGATTATCAGTGCTTCCCACACCCAGATAGCCACCCAAATCCCACAGGCACTGTAAGAATCAAGTTATGAGGTATAAAATAGAAAAACTAATAACAGTGACTTAACTAAACTACTCAGGGGACTGAGACAGGAGGATTGCACATTCAAGGCCAACCTGGGCAGCTTAGTGATACCCTGTTTTGAAATAAAATTTTAAAAAGGATGGGGATATGGCTCAGTGGTAGAGTACTTGCCTAGTATGTACAAGGCTCTGTTGTTTAATCTCTAGTACCAAAAAGGAAAAACAAAAACAAAGCAAAAACAGTGGCTTAAATAAGAAGGTAATTTATTTCTTACTCATGCAAAAGAAGTTCAGAGATAAATTCTACAGGACATGTAGAACCTTTTTGTTCTCAATATATTTGTCTTTTTCCCACTTTGATACCTTTAAGTTCAACTTCAACATGTTTAAGTTGGAAGGTAGAGCTGCAAAAGGAGGGAACAAGAGGAAAAAAAAAAGAGTACACCTTTTTTCTTTCATATAACTCCCTAAAAGACACACTTTCAAGTATATCTTACAATCTGTGCTTAGTCAAATGGGTTTTCTTAGCAGCTAGAAAGGTTGGGCCTTATAGTCTTTAGCTTAGAACTATCTCCTCTCCCCAAATATAGGTACTCGTTACTATGGAAGAGTGGAATGGATGCTTAGGTTAAATACTCATAAAGTCAGCCATAGATATTAAGTGACTGATTCCCAATGCCCATCCACAGAGAATTACCAAATGTGGGGAGAGATCTGAGATATTTGTATTTTGAAATATCTCTGTCATCCAAAGAATATTTGTGATAAGTGAACCATTCTTCTTTTAAAGCCCATGATTCCAAAATCAAATACAAATCGTTCATAATTTGACATAAGATACATATATAAAAGTGAATGAAGAAAATACTTATTATCATTCCAAAGACTTTTTTATATTTTTAATTTTAAGATTTTCAATGAGCCGGGTGTGGTGGCACACACTTGTAATCCCAGTACTCAGGAGGCTGAGCCAGAGGATCCGGGTTCGTGGCCAGCCTCAGCTACTTAGGCCCTCCACAACTTAGTGAGACCCTGTTTCAAAATAAAGAATAAAAACTAGGGCAGGGGGTGTAGCACAAAGGTAGAATGCCCCTGGGTTCAATCCCTAGTACCACAAAAAAAAGAAGATTTTCAATGGTGCATTATGATTATTTATAATGGTGGGATTTGTTGTTAAATATTTGTATATTCACATAACAATTTTGTCAATTTCATTCTCTAGTTCCCTCCTCTCTTCTCTCTCCCTACTCTCTTCCTCTTCTCTACTGGCCTCCTACTATTTTCATGAGAGTCCCCCTTTTCTTTTTTCCTTTTTTCCTCTGTAGCTTCTACATATAAGAGAAAACATACAATCCTTGACTTTCTGAGTCTGGCTTATTTCATTTAACATAATGCTCTAAAGTCAGTATATTATAGCGATACATGCATTTCTATGTTTATAGCAGCATAATTCACAATAGCCTAGTTATGGAATCAGCCTAGGTGTTCATCAATGGATGAATAAAGAAAATGTAGCACATATATACAATGGATTTCATGCATAAAGAACAAAGCATTTTCCTGTCATTTGCAGGAATATGGATGGAACTGGAACTTTTCTGTGTTTTTGTCAAGGCATTTTACAAAATTAAGCCATGTAGGAGGGAGTATCCCTTGAAATGTGACGCTCTTCCTCTACTTCTACATTACTAGAGGTAGAATAGTATATAATGGGTTTACATTTCCTTCCTTCCTTCCTTCCTTCCTTCCTTCCTTCCTTCCTTCCTTCCTCTTTCTTTCTGTGGTACTGGATATTGAACCCAGGGGCATTCTACCTCTCAGCTACACCCCCAGCACTTTTTATATTCTGTTCTGAAACAGGATCTCACTAGGTTGCTGAGAGTCTCCCTAAGTTGCTGAGGCTGTCCTCGAACCTTTGATCCTCCTGTCTCAGCCTCCCAAGTACTGAGATTACAGGTGCTACCACGTCTGGCTATGGTAAACTTTACATTTTGTGTTGGGGGTGCCTAAGACTACCCTTACATCATAGGTTCACTGTAAATACTATGTGGACCTAAAGTTTCATATAATCGTTGTTACAATTTATTATTTCTTGTGGTTCTGGGAATTGAACCCAGGGCCTCATGCATAGTGAGCAAGCTCTCTATCACTGAGCTACATCCCCAGTCTTGTTACACTTTATTACAGTGAAATGATAGATTAAAATTTAAAAAAGGGGAAAGACTCATTGGTCAAAGTCCAGAGAAAACCTTCCAAAGCTTCTAGGTGTCTTCTTCCAGTGGAGTTTACAGGGAACACTTAACTTCCCTAGAAGTGACGTGTGCCACCATGTATGAAGTGTTGACAACCAGGGAAGCTCACCCAAGCCTTGGGGTCAGGTAGGCCTGCATCATGTAGGATTTAAGAAACTCAGGGCTATCAAATTAACCCTTTCCTGCGTGCACTTCCACCTGAAACAAAAAAGAAACAATGTCTATGAAACAGTTGTTTCCCATACACTGGCTATTAGGCAAAAATACAGTGATCCCTGAGAAATGAAGAACAAGAGACCCCTAGTATTTTCCCAGCCTACGGTCTTTAGTGAGTTTGTAAGCTGCAGCTCAGGAAGGAGGAGCCCACACAGAGCCTGGTCTACTCTCTCAGTAACAGAGATAGAGCTGAAAATTAGGTGAGACCAAAGCATCTGGAGTTTGTAGAATAGAATAATGGAGGAGAGAGCTACTCAGAGAGAAACCTGAAAATCTGCAGAGGGTAACCCTAAGTACTCCACAGAATATTGATCAGCACATGTGTGTGAGAAAATGACCCATGTCTGTGTAAAGAACAATCAGAGAGAACAAAAAGGAACAGGACCTGCCACGCACATGGGCCTGGGAATAGTGCCTGCTCCCACCAGCCAGGCTGGAAAAGGTCATGATTCATAGAACATTAGTTACCTAGACGTTCCTTTCTTCAGGAGTGGGAAATAATTAGCCCCAGACCAAATGCTGCTCAAGTCTCACTTCATAAATCTGAAAAACAACACCTGAATGGATCAACGTGTTTCCAAGTAATTCAACTGTGTGTGTCTTAGAACAAAGCTGAAGAGTGTTTGTAGGAATATAAAAGCATCGCATATCCAATAAGTTGGAATTCACAATGCCTGCCATACAATTAAAAATAACCAGGCATGAAAAAATGTAGGAAAATAATGACTCCTAAGGATGATAAAAATCTATGAATCAAAAGGAATCCAAAACTGGCACAGATGTGAGAATTAACAGAGAAGCACATTAAAACAGTTATTATAACTGTAACCTATATGTTCCAAAAGGTAGAGGCATGGAAGATGGAAGGAGACTCGAACTAGAACTGGTGACTACAACCTGCAGTGAGAAATACACTGGGCGGGATGAAAGACAAATTAAAAACTGTAGGAGAAAATCAGTGAATATGAAGATACAGAAAGATTAACTATCCAAAATGAAGCACAGAGAGGAGTAAAGAAAGAGGAGTATCAGTAAATTATGGGTCAACTGTGAGTGGCCTAATACACACCTCAATGGAATCTCCCCAGGAGAAGAATGGTGGAGGATCACAAAATTTTTTTTGAACAAATAAATCCATAGTTCCAAAAAGCTCGGTAAAGTCCAGGAAGAGATATGAAAAAAAAATACAACAACGCACAACATTAGTCATATGACTCAAAACTAATAAATATACAGAATCTTCAGGTCAGCCACAGGGGAAAAAAGGGCACACAATGTACCAAACATAAGATAAAGAATAGGCAATAGTGGATTTCTTGTTGGAAACAATGCAAATGAGAAGACAACATATTAAAGTATTGAGGGAATAAAACTCTCAGCCTAGGATTCTTTTCTGTGAATCAGCATTCAAATACCAAAGTGAAATAAAGACTTTTTCAGACATACAAAAGCTGAAAGAATTTATCAGCAGTAGACTTGCACTTCAAGAAATGTTAAAGGAAGCCGTGTCCTTTAGGTAAAAGGAAATGATACCAGTTAGAGATAAGGATTTATATCAAGAAATACAGAACTGCAAAATGGTAACTTCATAGGTGACTATATGACTTTTACTTATTACTTAAATCTCATAAAAGATAATTGCAGCCGGGTGTGGTGGTGCACATTTGTAATCCCAGTACTTGGGAGGCTGAGACCCGATGATCCGGGTTCGCGGCCAGCCTCAGCTACTTAGTGAGGCCCTCCGCAACTTAGTGAGACCCTGTTTCAAAATAAAGAATAAAAAATATGCCCGGGTAGAATATGCCCAGAGGTAGGCACTGTGTTCAATCCCCAGTACCTCCAGAAAAAAAAGGTAATTGCTTAGATTTAAATAAAAATATAGACAGGGATTTATAGCATATATAAAAGTAAAATGCAGTATGGGTAAACTTTGACAGTATTATCCTAAGCAAAAGAAACTGGTGACAGAAGGCCACATTTTATATGATTCCATGAATGACATGTGTAGGAGAGACAACTCCATAGAGTCAGAAAGTAAATTACTGGTTCTTAATGAAAGGAGCTTGTGGGAAATGGGAAGTGACTGCTAATGGGTACATTTTTTTCCTTGGGGGAGGAGTTGATGAAATTTTCTAAAATTGAGTATGCTAATGGTTGAACTACTCTGTAAGTATACTAAAAATCATTGAACTTTGCCTGTAAACAGGGTGAATTGTGGGGTAAGTGAATTCTATTTCAATAAAACTATTATACAGAAGTAGTTTATCTTTAAAAAAAAGTAAAGATACTATATGTGGGGGAAAATAAAATATAGCAGTAACATAACACCACTGGGCAATGTGTTCATCCTCAGAGACTCGACAAGTGCATTTCCAGCAGTGATAGGAGCAGAAACGTGGTCAGCAAAGGCTCAGTGGGTGGCTGGACATTTCTCCCTCTTAAATTGCAGGGAAGTATGCATTCTTCTGTGAACTGTTCATGCCCTTTTATAATTTACATAACAATATTTCATGTTTTCCTATTAGTGTGAGCTTTATATATATAGATATATAGAAGAAACTATCTCTTTGTCATATTTTCTGATGCATTTGACTGATGAGGTTCAATAAGTGGAACAAGATTCCTGAATTAAGATGGGAAATCAAATATCAATCTCTATAGTCCATTCCAACTCTAATATACTAAATCCTGGGGACCCAAAGAAGATACAAAGAGTCAATTTTATACATTTTTGGGGGTCAACTAGTATTTAATTATAACTGAATAATAAAGCATTATTTCTTTATATCTTGCTTTAGCTTTAAATTATCATGCGATATTTATGCCCCTAAATTGGAATCGTTAGGTCATTTTTAAGAATTGGGATATAGCATGTGATTTCATGCTAGTATTTTCCAATAGCTAACACTACTTTTAGTTGGAGATCATTCTCTCTAGTTGTTCAAATAAAAAAGGAAAAAAATAAGGATGGCAAAATACCACTTCTTATTTAAGAGAATAAAATTTATTCAAATAGTAATTATATATATGATTTTTTATTTAAATTTGTCATTTATTACATTAAATTATGTTTCTAAGAGAACTAGTCTTTATTTAGGTGTAGATTTGATATTTTCTCCTTTTAAAAACTTTTTATGACATCAAGAGTATTTCTCCATATCAGTTATTTTCTTCTTAAACATGATTTTAATATATATAATATATATCTCACATACATGTTTTTCCATTGTTTTTTTTTTTTTTGCGGTACCGGGGATTGAACGCAGGGGCGTTCTACCTCCGCGCTACGCCCCCAGCCCTATTTTTTTATACTTTTTATTTTGAAACCGGGTCTCACGAAGTTGCGGAGGGCCTCACTAAGGAGAGAGAGAGAGAGAGAGAGAGAGAGAGAGAGAGAGCTGAGGCTGGCCGTGAACCCGGATCCTCCGGTCTCTGCCTCCCAAAGTACTGGGATTACAAGCATGTGCCACCACGCCCGGCTATGTTTTTCCATTATAAATAGATCAGAATTTAATTTTTCTCTTTCTTTCAGTCATCAGATATTTTCCCTTTTTCATTGCTATATGTCATAAACCATTCTTTCTCTTAAAGGAGATTTTTTTAAAGGATACCCTTTTTTATTTTAATGGGTACAGTAGAAGCATTTTTAGAAAGTAGATAGCCTTCAAATCTTGCCTTTCCTAGACATACCTTCTTGACTCATGCAGAACCTGTCTATTTCTCAGTGAACATACTTAAACTTTATTTATTTATTTATTTTTTGGCGGTACTGGGGATTGAACCCAGGGGCATTCTACCTCTGCGCCACACCCTGGCCCTATTTTTTATACTTTATTTTGAAACCGGGTCTCACGAAGTTCTGGAGGGCCTCACTAAGTAGAGAGAGAGAGAGAGAGAGGGAGAGAGAGAGAGAGAGAGAGAGAGAGCGAGCTGAGGCTGGCCGCGAACCCGGATCCTCTGGTCTCCGCCTCCCAAAGTACTGGGATTACAAGCGTGCACCACCACGCTCGGCTAAACTTTATTTTTATTCGTACTGTTGTGTGTCTTTTTCCTCCAGTGGCCTGCAGCTTTCCTTGCAGGGGCCATGTCTTTCAGATGTTGGAGGTGCTTCTGTTGCTCAACAAAATCCCAAATTTGTACCCTAGAACATTTTAAAAGCAAACACCAATAAGCAATTCCTTTGATTTCCTGTCAGAACTTGTTGCTGACGTTACATTAGCACAGATTGCAGGGCTCTGTTTTAAGTGTGCCACTGCTGCTTCAGCAAGTGAGTTGCAGGATTAAACCTTTGCAGGAAAGCGAGGCAAACACTGACCTCCCATTACAGAATGGTTAATGATTAAAGTCATGAAAATTGAAATCTTCCTAACTGCTGACAAGTATGAATGGTGCTCCCTTTGCCCTCTGAAATCGAACACACACGAAGAAAAAAACAGAATTCTGTTTGTTTGTCCTGCCACCAGTAAAGACCTTTTACTCTCCAGTGGGAGTGTGTTGCTGTCTTTTGACTCTTTTGCTAAAGAATTTTCCCATTAACAATATTTGGGGGGCATATTTTCTGTAGTGGAGTATTGTGTTTGGTTTTGAAGACAGGAGGATTTATAAAACATATCTTTGCTTTTGAGAGTTTTACTGACCAGTTTGATGGGAAAGTGCACGTCTTAATAATTACTTGATATCATATTTCATGTGTCAAGTGAGTGACAAGGCCAAAAACTCTCTAGCAGTTTACAGGTATAATCTATCATAGAGAGAGGGCCTGTTCTTAATTTTTGGAGGAAATGGTTCTTAATTAGAACTTCAGGTTAGCATTTAGATTGACATAAAGCAACTGCATCTTAGAGGGAATGATGTAAGCATACAGATAGAAATAGGATTTTACATCGATTTAATAAACAACAAACAGGTTAGAATAGAGGTAGGTTGGATTGGTAAATGGTTACCAGGCAGAATTGCAAGATAATGATTTTTAGTGGGAATAGTGTATATAATAGGGGGCAAGTTAAGCTTTGTTTGTTTGCATGTGTGCATGCACACACCCACATTTATGAAGAATGATTGTCATATAAGAAAGTGTAGATCTGAAGTGACTAGTTCAATTAGGAGAATGCTATTGTATTATGATACAGGGACATTGCATTGAGATGCTATAGACTGGAGAAATGTGGAATTCAGGCCGGGCGTGGTGGCGCACGCTTGTAATCCCAGCTGGGTTCGCGGCCAGCCTCAGCTCTTTCTCTCTCTCCCTGTCTCTCTCTCTCTCTCTCTCTCTCTCTCTCTC
>PVJS01019605.1:0-33528 GCA_004027185.1 Glis glis
CACATCTCCAGCACTGGGGGGTTTCCAGGGGCGGGGCCAAGGGCTCTCCCACCCCACGTCTCCAGCTCCAGGGGGTGGCGTTCTCTGGGGGCAGGGCCAAGGGCTCGCCCGCCCCACATTCCCAGTGCTGGGGGGGCCTCCAGGGGTGGGGCCAAGGGCTCGCCTGCCCAACATCTCCAGTGCTGGGGAGTGGGGTTCTCTGGGGGGGGGGGCAAGGTCTCACCTGCCCCACGTTCAAGCGCTGAGGGTCTCTGGGGATGGGGCCAAGGGCTCACCCACTGCATGTCCCCAGCGCCAGCAGGGGGGGTATCTCTGGGGGCGGGGCTGAGGGCTCACCCACCCCACGTCCCCAGCGGCAGAGGGTCTCTGGGGCAGGGCCGAGGGCTCACCTGCCCCACATCTCCAGCGCCGGGGGGGGGTCTCCAGGGGCGGGGCCAAGGGCCCGCCCGCCCCGCGTCTCCAGTGCCAGGGGGGAGGGGATCTCTGGGGGCGGATCCAAGGGCCCCGGCTTCCCCAGCACGGGGGTGGGTATTCTCAGGGGGCGGGGCCAAGTGCTCACCACCCTGCGTCCCCCATGCCGGGGACTCCTGGGGGCGAAGCCAAGGGCTCGACCGCCCCGCATCCCCAGTGCCTGGGGGAGGGTTCTCTAGGGGTGGGGCCACGGGCTTGCTTGCCCTGTGTCCCCAGTGCAGGGGTGGGGTATGACTCATCTACCTACATCCTCAGTTCTGGGGCGTTCTGGGATGGTGTTGGGCTGCTCATGGGGGCTGTGGCTCACTGGCTCATGTTCTCAGAGTTGGGCTGCTCCTGTGTATGGCCACCTCATCTCTGTCTCTCCTCATCACGTTCACTGCAGGTACAGAGGCTCATGGCCTGCTCCTGAATCCATCGTCGTTATAGGTGCAGGTCTGGGTTGACTTGGGCTTCATCATGTTCCGGAGTTTTCAGTTTCGGTTTCAGTGGTGGTCTATAGTCGCTGTTTTCACAAGGATCTGCTGTCTCTTTGCTATTGGTCTCAGGGAGTCGCGGTGTAGGTGGGGCCCCGCATAGATGGCGCCTTCGCCTCTGCTCTTCGCTTACCAGGTGAAGTGCGTGATCTGTATAGCCCCCCGCTCTTTCTGCTGCTTTGCACTCCGCTGCTCTTCGGCTCTCTTTGTTTTGTTGAGTTTTGGCTGTCCTACTTTTCTTGTTAAGGAGCAGTCTTCCTGCCAGCCAAGTTCTGAGTTTCGGAGTGCCAGCAACACGCTGCCTCCCTTTATCTAACTCATCCGTGTTCTCATTGCTGAGCTGCTCTAGGGGGCCATGCCATATCCATGTCCTCAGTGCTGTGGTGTTCTGCACCGGTGCTAGGCTTCTCCAGGGAGGCCATGTTTCACCCGCTCTTTTTCTCGGTATTGGGGTGCTTCTGTGCCTGGCCACCTCATCCATGTCTCTCCACATCACTTTCTTTGTGGGGGCTGAGGTTCGTGTCCCACCCTTTGCAGTTGTTGCCATTGTAGGTATAGATCTGGTTCAACTTGGGTTTCATTATGGTCCGATGTCGACCGCTTTCAATGGTGGGCTATAATCACTGGTTTCACAAGAATCAGCTGTTTCTTTGCTGGAGGATTCCGGGGGCCGTGGTGCTGGTGTGGCTCAGCCAAGATGGCACCTTTGGTTCTGCTCTCCGCTTACCAGGTGAAACGCTTTGAGCTCCCTACCTGTCTGATTCCAATAGGCTGGAATGTGGGGAGGAGGTTCCAAGAAGAGGAGGCAGTTGCCAGGGTGTTGCCCTTAAGACAAGATGCCTGGCTGTACACCCAGAATGGCCTCTGGAGAGGAGTCATTTGTCCCAGCTTCTGTCCCACCATCTGAGCCTCCATCCCATCCCATGAGTCCCAATTTGCAACAAAGGAACCCTCCACCCCATTCCCTGCACCAGACCACCAAGAGATGACCAAATGGGATGGACCATGGTACCTGGGTAATGGGCTGAGCTAAGGGAGAGTGGGGCCATGTCCTCGAAGGAAACATGGATTATTAAAACCCATCAGGAGCTTTGAAGGACTGTGCAAACTTGAGAGAAGACTGTTATTGCTGCCTACTAAGGTATTTGTACAGGGCAGAGTGGGAAATCAGGTAGTCGGTGAGGGAGTTCTAGGCATCCTTAACATCACTTCCAACTGTAAAATTTCAAGGTCCAGCAATGTTGTCATGAGCAAGATTCCTGAGCACCTGGAGTTTCAAGTCCTGTTCTTTCTACCTTAAATCCTCCCACACCACTGCTATTATCCTCGCCCAAGTCTCCACTGTGCCCCTGGATGACTCTAAGAGCCTCTTAGCTGAATCTCCACTCTTGCCTCCTCCACAAGTCCTTGTCCTCCCACAGCTAGAATGATCTATCAATGACTTCCAACTGCCCTGGAAATAAAATCCAAACTCACCACAGCCCATTAGCCCAATGAAGCCTTGTGCTAGTCTCCTCCTCACCAACTCAAGCCACACTGGCCCTACATCATCCTAAATGCACCAAGTCTTCCCCATGCCAAGGCCTCTGCTATTGCTGCTCCTCGACCTAGAACTATCCCCCCCCATCTCCATACAGCTGGCTCAGCTCAAATGTCTAAATGCCCTACCCCAAACATCCCCCTCCCCCATCACTGTTATAGAAGTCGCTGGGGGTGTCCCCAAATTTCCATTCTTCCTTTGCTCCATACTGTCCTCCCAGAGACCTCATTGACTTTCCTGCCTTCGGCTCTCCCCTTTGCACATTGTTTACTGGCACAAAACTCCTTGCTGCTGTCGCTCAGCATCCCCAGATAGCTCCTGGATATTCCCACCTACATGTCAGATTTGGGAAAATAGAATTCATCAGCTTTTAGGAACCAATTCTGATTCCTTTCTCCCTCGTTTCTGCTAATCCTAGAAGCATCTTTCCAGTTTCCTAAGCTTACAATTTCACAGTCATCTTTAATTCTTTATATATAATTAATAACTAAGTTGTCTATAGTGCTGTACAGCATGTAAAGGGATTTCACATGTTATCTTATTAATCACTGAGGTCGTCATTGTTATGTAAACAGTTTTATTCACATAGAACTGACTACAGTATGAAACCATTACTAAGATCAAGGTAATGAGCATTTCCATTTTCCCAAAAGGTTTCCTCATGCCCCTTTGTAATCTCTCCCTCATCCCTGCCCATTTCCTCATCCTTTCCAAGCAGCCACTAATATGCTGTCCATCCCTATAAATTAATGTGAATTTACTAGAATTTTATATGAGTGGAATCATACATTATACACTCATTTTCGTCTGGCTTCATTCACTCAGCATGTGTATTTTGAGATCCATCCCATGTTGTAGCTAATATCAATAGTTGATTCCTTTTTATTTATAAGTAGTTTTGCATTGTATTGATACATTTATTGTTTATCCATTCATCGGCAGAAGGATATTAGGGTTGTTTCCAGTTTGGGGACTGTTATGGTTAGATAGAGAATGGCCCCTTGAAGAGCTCAAAAATCGGTGTTTGGAGTTGATATAATTGAATCTTGAGGGTAGTAATCCCAGCAGTGGATAAATCCATAGTAATGGATCTATCTAGGTGGTGGCTTGAGGGGGTGGATCCCTGGGGGTGCAGCCTTGGGGATTATATAAATAATTCCTCCTCCCCTTGCTCTCTCTCTTGCTTCCAGCCTCCATGTTGTAAGGAGCACAACCCATGTGCTCTCCCTCTCTCCTCCTGCTACCATGCCCTGAGATGCGTGGTCCCCGGACTCACATAGACTGAACCCAAAACCATAAGAAAAATAAATCTTTCCTCTAAGATACATGGTCAAGTCTTTAGATTATAGCTGTAAGAATGCTGACCAGCCGGGCATGGTGGCACACACTCGTAATCCCAGTACTTTGGGAGGCGGAGACTGGAGGATCCGGGTTCGCGGCCAGCCTCAGCTCTCTCTCTCTCTCTCTCTCTCTCTCTCTCTCTCTCTCTCCCTGTCTCTCTCTCTCTCTCTCTCTACTTAGTGAGGCCCTCCGCAACTTCGTGAGACCCGGTCTCAAAATAAAGTATAAAAAACAGGGCCGGGGGTGTAGCGCGGAGGTAGAACGCCCCTGGGTTCAATCCCCAGTGCCGCAAAAAAAAAAAAAAAGAATGCTGACCAGAATAGGAATATTCCAAATAAAGATTCTATAAACATTCATGTGCAAGTCTTTGTATGGACATATACTTTCCTAGCTGTTGGGAAAATAACTTGAAATGCAATAGCTATGTCATATGTAGATATATATTTAACTTTTCTAAAAACCTGCTAAACTTCCACATCCTCACCAACACCTCATATCATCAGTCTTTTAAATTTTAGCCATTCTAATAGACAGGTAGTGGTGCCTCATCAAGGTTTTAATTGACATTTCTCTAATGCCTAGTGATATTGAGCATAGTTTACATGTTTATTTGTCATATGTTTGAATTCAATTAGTTTAAATTTTGTTCAGAATTTTTGCAACTATGTACATGAGGGATAATGGTATGTGATTTTCTTATGATGTGTTTTGTCTATTTGGGTATCTGTGTAATACCAGCCATATAAAATGAGTATTCCTTCCTAGACTATGTTCTAGATGAATTTGTATAAAATTGGTATTATTTGTTATTTAACTGTTCAGTAGAATTCACCATGAAGCTCTCTGGGCCTGGAGTTGTCATTGTGAGATTTTTTAATCAAAAATTACATTTCTTTAATAAATACGCAGCTACTCAGCTTATCTATTTCTGTTTGAGTGAGCTTTGGTAGTTTGTGTGTTTTAAGGAATTTGTCATTTTGATCTAAGTTGTTGAATTTATTAACACAGTTATTCATAATATTATCTTTGTTATCCTTTAATATCTGTAGTCTATAGTGATGTCACATCTATCATTATCAATATTGGTACTTTCTATCTTCTTTCATTTTTTCCTGATCAGTTTGGCTAGAGGTTTATCAATTTTATTGACTTTCTCAAAGAATCAGCTCTTGGTATTATTGATTTCTCTCTCTTTCCTATTTCCTTTGTAATTGATCCTCCCCCTGGGTTTTATTTTCTTATACTTCCTTTGGATTTACTTGGTTCTTCTTTTCCTTACTTCTTAAGATGGAACCTAAAGCCAACACTTTGAGACCTTTCTCCTTTTCTAATAAAGGTGTTTAGTGCTATACGTTTGTGTCTTTATATTTGCAATGTGTTTCTTGTAGGTAGATATAGTTGGGTCTCACTTTTTTAATCCAATCTGACAATGTCTTTCCATTGAAATATTTATTAATATGGTTGAGTTTAGCTCTACCATGTTCTTATTTTTCTATTTGTCACATATGTTCTTTGTTTCCTATTTCCTCTTCCTCCTTCTTTTGGATAAACTGGATATTTGTATGGTTGTGTCTTCTTTTCATCATTGGCTTACTGGCTGTAACTCTTTGTTATTTTAATGGTTGCATTAGGATGTTCAGTGTGTGTATTCATCTTATGGTAATATACCTTTAAGTGATAACACTTCACAGATGGTGTGAGAACCTTAAAATTATATGTACATTCCCTTTCTCCCCCCCATCCTCTGTTCCATTTTTGTCACGCCTTTGACTTTTACAAATACTATAAACCCCACTTGACATTGTTACCACTTTATTTAAATATGAAATTTTCTTTTAAAGACATTTAATTAAGAAGAAATATTATATATGTATCTATATAGTTACCATTTCTGATTCCTCATTCCTTTCTGTAGATCCAGAATTCCATTCAATATCCTATTTCTTCTGCCTGAAGGACTTCCTCTAACATTCATTGCAATGTGGTTCTTTTCTTTCAACATTTGCACGTCTGAAAAAAATCTTTATTTTTCCTTCATTTTTGAAGGTTGTTTCTCTGGATATAAATTTTTAAGTTGAAAGTAGTTTTTTTTTTCTTTCATTACTTTAAAGATGCTGCTCCACTGCCTTCTCATTCGTATTCTTTCCTAAATAAATCTGCTGTCATCCTTATCTTTGTTCCTCTGTACATGTTTCTTTTTCCCCTCTGGCTGCTTTTAAGGTTTTCTCTTTATCAGATTGCTATGGTCTGAATATTTATGTCCCCCCAATTTCATATGTTGATACCTAATCCCCAATCCGATGGTATGAGGAAATAAGGATATGATTAGATCATGAGAGTAGAGTCCTTTTCTCCATTTCAATTACCATCACCATAATTCAAATCTTAATTTTAATCTGAATTATGAAAATAATTGCCTCTTAACTAAGTGATGTAGAACAAAACTATGTGCATTTTATGTATATATCACTAGCAGCTCCATGCCCATGGCTTGGGTTCAGTAAGTATAGGGAGAATATATATGCAATACTGGCATCTGACTACCTAAGTACAAATCCTGGCTCCATAGTTAGCTAGCTATATGATCTTGGGTAGGTCAGGTAACTTCCTTGTGTATTCACTTTCTTAGTTATATCACAGAAATAATGGTAGCATCAATCTCAGTGAAGACTGAATGATTTCACATATGTGAAATGCATAGAACAGTGCCTGGTATAAGTGTTAAGATAATATCATAGGTAAGTGTTAGATAATATCATGGACTGGATCTGGTTTCCTTGTTTTCAGTTTCTCTTCCCTTTCATTTATCCTCCCTCTTTTAGAAAAATACTTCCTAAAAACAGACTAAATAATGGTATGTGCATATATGAATGTACCACTGTCATGGTTTGAATTTCAAATATCCCCCAAAACCTCATGTCTTAGGCAATGCAGCTAGGTTCAGAAATGGGGACTGGCTGGAGGAGGTGGGTCACTGGAGGCATGACCTTGAGGAATGTATCCATCCCTGGTTGCTTCCTCTCCTTCTCTCTGCTGCCTGTCCACCATGAGGTGAAAGCAGCTTTTCTTCCACCATGCTGTGCTGAATGGACTGAAACCATGATCAAAATAAACATGTCTTCCTCTAAGTTGTGCTTGTCAGGTATCTTGGTCACAGCAATAGAAAAGCTAACAATCACTACGAATCTCACAATCATGTACAATTACAATGCACCAATAAAAAAAAACCACATAAAAAAGAAAATACTTCCTAAAATCCAAGTTTTATTCTATTACATCTCACCTGTAAAACCTTTGATGGCTCCCCATGCAACCTCCAAAGTGCCCCCACTCTCTAACCCCAACCCTCATCTCTAAATTCATCTCCCTACCACCACTATGACCATGAGCAAAATTCTTTGCTCTAGTAATATTGATTCATTTTCCAGACCTGAAATATGTCTTTCTTGTAGTCTTTGTTTAAACAATCACCTTCACTTAGAATTTAATTCTATAGCCTCAAGTCTACTCCCAATCCAAGTCTTTTCCAACCTCTAAAACTTTACCTCCCTTATAAAGCCTATCCTAACCACTCTAAAAATATTCAATCTCTATGTCCTCTCTGTGTTGTCCCTTGGCAACAACTGTCCCTATTTACTTCCCTTTTTTAGTGCCTGTTATCATAGACCTATGCACCCACAAGGCACTTAATAAATGTCTACCTAATGAACAAATAAATTAATTTGACTCAGAGGACTGATAAGAATATCTCAGGCAAAGGACCATATAATAAATTATTTCCTTTGACGGTTCATCTTCCTGGGAGGATCTAAACTACTCAACATGCAAATGATAGGAAGAATAGCTACATTATCCCTTGCAGCCTCAGGGGTACAGAAGAAGCAAAGGCCAAGAAACTCCAGTTGCCAGTTTCCACACTCTTGAACCTATCTAATTAGCTCAGGCTCACTGAGTCAAATGTGCCAAAGAGACTCAGAACATCACACCAAATATAGACTCAGCCACCATCCCCCTCTGGAAATAGAAACCGGGAGACAGCAGAAGCTTAGGATGCAAAGGAAGAGTGACATGATGTCAAAGGACTGGTACCAGTTCCCATCTCTGCCAGCCTGCAGCGAGAGCAAGAGCAAAGCCAGACAGTGGGAACCACTCCCCACCCTCTCCTGCCCCAAGGAGGAAGCAGCAAACAAAGGGAGATATGACACAGTTGAGCCACCTCCTAGCATGAGGTCCTCTATGCCTCTGTCTCCTAGAGACAAAGAGGGGGAAAGAGAATTAAGACATTAAAACCTGTCCCTGACAGCTCTGTAGCCTGTGCTAACTCAGGAAACATCTGGTAGGCCAATGCTATGGTAGAATGCAAAGTGGCTCGTCTAACCCTCCTTCCTGGGTCACTGTCTCTGTCCCTGAAAGGTAAATAGCTTACCTTCCTATATGGGCAATCCTACTCAGGTTTTATTTTAAAGCAAACAACAAAAGAGGCATCTACAGGGATGGGGCATGAGTTGTACAAGATTTGTCCTGAAATATCTCCAAACCACACTCCCACCCTCCTCCCTCCTACCACCTTAGGACTCTACCCTGCAGTCTTCATACAGTTAAGGCCCTTTCCTGGCTCCATTAAATCAATGAATATTTACAGTGCCTTATAGCTGCCAAGCTCTTGCACTAGAAATCAAATAGTGAGAAAATACACACACAGTTTCTGCCCATTTCGGAGATAATCATCCATAGGGAGGGGAAGGCATTAAATAAATAATTTATATATGGAATATGTAATATACAATAATTAATTACATATTAAATTATAAGTAATTTAATAAATTAAATAAATGATGTACACAGGTAAATGTGCAAATGTGCAAATACATGGTAAATTCTAAGTAGGACCAGTACCGACTACCCATAGAGGATGCAATCAGAAAACAGCCTCATCTGGGGAAGAAGGAAAGGTCTCCCAGAAAAGATTGGAAAGAGAAGTACAAGATAACGACCCATGGAGAAGGAGTAGAGGAGGGTGCTCCATCACTCGGTGTCACTTACTAGCTAGGTGATCCAGGGCATTCTGCTGGACTTGACTGTGCCTCAGTTTCCCCATAAGTGGGGTTCATAATAGTACCTACTTCACAGAGCTGTTGTGATTATTAAAATGAGTTAGCTCAGTACATAGTATATGCATAAAATGCTTAGAACGTAAGCACAAGTGTTTGCTGCTGTTATTGTGGTTGTTCCTGATCCTCCAAAAAGCAGCTCAAGTTTCTCCTCTTGGCTGACCCCATCACACATCCCCAGAGGCCTCCACTCAAACCTCTGTACTAGCACCTGCCATGTTCCATTTGAACTTATTTGCATATGCATGTTTCCTTCACTGTTATGTGAGGTTCTAGGAAGCCTTGACCACACCTGATATTCCTCTGTTTCATTATCTCCCATAGTCATGGGCACCAAAGTAAGTGCTGATAAAAAAAAAATTAAGAACTAAAGAATGAGTTGGGTGTGGTGGTGTATGCCTGTAATCCCAGCACTGGGAGGCTGAGACAGGAGGATCGCAGGCTCGAAGCCAGCCTCATCAACTTAGTGAGGCAGGAAGCTAAAGAGCAAGCAAGGGTATTTAAGGACACAAGACCTAGGAACCCACATCCTCCAGGCATACCCCACCTGCTTAGGTTACCATCCAGTAAATCCATTATAATGGATTTATTTACTGATGACATTACAGCCCCCATGACTTAAATACATCAACTATGATCATTTATACATGAGCTCTTCAGGGGACATTCTCTAACAAGCTCTTTGGGGTTTCTTTGATAAGGGCATTAATCCCATTGATGATGGCTCTCCCCTTATGACCTCATCACCTCCCAAAGCCTCATCATCTCCTAATATCATCACCTTGGGGATTAAATTGCAACATATAAATCTGGGGAAGACATAAACATTGAGTCCAATGCACATTCCCAGTGCCTAGGATGGTAAGGATAATGTATACTTTCTATAAATATTGGTTGGATAAATTAACAAATTCCCAATGTGTTGTTTCCCATGGATGGTGTCTGTCCACCACCTCACTCAGTGCCTTGTGGTTTCTCCATCCTTAGGGTCTGGAAAACTTCTCCAGAGCAACTGTTTTTCTTCCACCTTATGAGAATGTGACACCTGTGACTAATCGTGCTTCTCTTTTTATTCTGGCTGTGAAGAAGCTCAGAGCCAAATCTGAAGTCCAGTCAAAAACTGTGAAGGCATTTATGGCGCGCAATGTTCCAGCTTTTTGTTTAATCGTAACTATGTTCTATTATTTTTCCCTTTGCTCCAGTCATCCTTTTGCATCTTTTATATTTGTTATCTGATATATGTGCAAGTGTAAAAATTATTCACACAGCTCTGATGTGTAAAAAATTCTTTAATATACTTTTTAAAGCCAAATCCAGATTTATTATTGAGTCTAGATCCCTCCAAAGAGTGGGGAGGGGATGAATCTGTTATTTCAAACTATTTAAGACTCTTAAAACCATTTCATTTAAGTTACCTGTCTTTAGGGGCAAAACTTGAATCAATTCAAGGCTGTTTTCTCCCTCTTCCACTAATGAAATGATTTATTTTCAGGATGCACTTAGGCATCTCAAGGGCATTGGAGCAGGAGCTCATTGGATTTCGCAAGGATCTAGGGCAGTGTGGCTGGCCTGCCCTGGCCCTGGGCAGCGGGGACTCCTTATTCTTTGAGGTGTCATGCTTCAGACCGGCACCAGCTGCTAAGGAAATGCCTCCAAATGTGAGGCCCCCACCTTCAAGGCCAATGTCTTAAATGACAGGACAATGTCCATTCAACAAATTCATGGAGAGAAAGTTCTGTGATTTGGCCTTTTGACTCTTGCAAGTTCTGAAAACCTTAGTTCACGGGTAGAGAATTAACTTCCCTTCCAGGGGAACTCTGATTGACAGCCAGAGCAAGGCTTTTAATACCACAGGCATCCGTTTTCTCCTCCCGGCCCAGTCAGACCAGGGAAACAGAGACTGAAGAATGCTGCCATTAAAAAGACTTGGTAGCAAGCCAGGTAATTTCTTCAGTTTCCAACCCCCACGCTTCATTTTGTGCAAGGGTTGAATTTGTGGAAATTTCCAAGCTAGAAATACCTTGGAGCCAACTAGCTCTGTAATGTTGACATGCAACTATTCACTGGTGTGCTTGCAGTCCTACATAATTAAGTGAGGAATGTCCTAACCTGAACTAGTGGAGTCACTTAGACAAAAGAATTCCACTCCCTCCCGTAGCATGTCCTTCGACCTTCCTGAAGTATGCTTCTTCCAGCACTGATCCTCTTGATCAGTCATTGTCAATACAAATCCCAGCAATAATTGTAAAAGGACTTCCTGTATGCCCAGTGCTTTGCAGGTGTCATCTTTACTCTTTGAAGGATCTACAGGGAAGGTATTGTGAGAGGTATTTTAGGGATGGAGAACTGAATGATCCAACTCCAAAACCCATTCTCTTCTACCTGGCTGCCTCCAGTGTATTTCACTTCTCTCCTTTCTTGGAAAGTTGAAAGCAAATTTGGTGTGAATAAAGACCTAAAAAAATCTTCATTTATTTTTAATGGGGAGGGAGAAAGGGGACTTCCTTTATACAATTTTTTTTTCAAAATCAATTCCATGGCCACTTGTATCAGTGCTGACTGCAAGCAAAAGGCGTCCATCCCTCCTCGCTGGTCCTGTCCTCCACCCCCATCTGCTCTTCTGTGTCCTCACAAGAGAGAGGGAAATTGTCAGATGTAAATTTGGAAGAGCAGCTCTTACTGAACTCCATGAGGATGTCTGAATTGTTTCTGTTACACAACTGAACAACTGTCTCTCGCCTGAGCTCATATCCTCATTTCGAGCTAATTTTGATTTCCAGCTGCTTTTATCGTTTCTAATTCAGAGGTCTTTAATAACCTTTTAGAAATCTCTTGGGTGATAAGCTTCGTACCACAGGTTCTCTGTGGAAACAGTTTTCACTTGTCACCTAGTTATAAATACCTTCTTCCCGGCGATTCTGGTAGATCTAGGATGCATTTTCTTTTTGGCAAGTACTTCATGAGGCGAGCTATCCACAGCATTGGTGAGAGTATTCTGGAAGCTCCATGAGAAATAAGACAGCATTTTCAAGGAAAGCAGAGTAAGACGCGGGCATATTTTTCATGGTTCTAGAACAGAATCGTACTCATTGCATCTGGTGATGATTAAAAGATAAAAGCTAATTTACCATAGCTTAACCACCGCTTATGAAATAATCTTTTAAGTAGTCAACTAATTACTCTCTGCTATTCTAATGCCTAATTAAAGTATAAACATAATTATTAATTCAAATCACTTTCTTCTGGACAGCTTCAAGCTTGGGTTTATTTTTTAGTAATTTGCTCTACAACTACAAATTCATACCCCTGTGAGGTGACAAGCTGGAGCTTCTAAATGTTTTCCAAGAGTGTGATGCACAACAAAACAAATGTCCACGTGGTCTTGGGTCAAACAGGAAAAAAATCCTGGAGCCCAAAATGGGGGGAAAATAATGAAAGAGATGAGATGGTGCCAATTCAATTAAAAAAAAGTTTCTTAGGTAACACTTTGGATCAGGCACCAGGCCAAAGATCTCTGACAAAATCTAAATTTTGCTTAGAATCTGCCTTGATCCTGATGAGCAATCGGGTCCCTTAATGGCAGCTCTCCAGGGATGAGAGAGGCAGCTCTGTCCTAGGGAATCCAAGATATCCAGGACCCAGTCTGCACCCACCCCTGTGGTAGCCCTGAAGTAGCTAATAGGATATGTTGGGCAGGGGGATGCTCCTTCAATACAGTCGCAGAATCGCAGAAGGGAAAGAGAAGCATATTTAAAAGGATGCAAACCTCCAAGCCATTGTTCCTTCACTTTTAAAACTGATAAAAGTTCCCAAGCTAGCTGTTGCAAAGATTATAGATCATACAGGTAAACTGCTGGCCATAAAACAGGCCCTCAGGGGATAGTAGCTACTATGATTATCAGTATTTGTCTATCTTCTCTTTGGTTACCAACATAAAAGCAGATGCTTCCTCATCCATTTCTGAGTAAAGTCTTAAGTGTAGAAAGTGAAGCAAATTGTCTGGGGTCACACAGCAAAGAGGTAGCAGGGCTGGGGTCACACTCCCAGCCTGGGGCTTAGCCCACCGGGGTGCCAGGCTGCTCTCCCCTCCCACTGCAGCCCCTGTGAGTCCTCAGCACAAATACCATCCCTGCAAGCCTGGACTCTCCTTGGCAGGCTGCTGGCTCACTCTCAAGTTGCAAAAAAAGAAGATAAAGGAGGAAAAGAAATGGTCTAGATTATACTGGGAGCCCTTGAAATGTCACAGGCCAAATTGGCCAATCAGATGTGTGTATGTATGGAGTCCTAAGGAGAGATTACCAGATCTCACGCACCCTACAAACCAAGTGGATCCGATCTGATCCTAATGCAGTGAGCCAGAATTCCATAGCTGACCACAGGACACAGAGCCCCTTGTGGGGAAGGAAGGGGAGAGAAAGGAGGGGCTGCTAAACCCAGGAGCAAGGCGTGACAGGTGCTTCAGAACGTCCCTTCATCCCAACGCAGGGTGTGAGCGGGCAATTCCATTCTGGGGGAACCATCACATGAGAACCAGGTCCCCAAGGGGGGCCTCTTCTCTGGGGACTCCATTTCACAGCCTTCGTCCATCTTTCACCAGAGTTACAAGGACACACTCGAGTTCACAGCCTCTGACAGGCCTCTGGTCTCCTGCAGGGTCTCCCCAGTTACAGCGGAAGGGCCCCAGGAGCCATCTCACCTGCGCTCACCAGGCAATTTCCACCCGGACATCTGGCCTCATCTCCCTCTCCCACTCTGGCCCGCTGATCCACATCTACTTCCTGCCCTGAGGATGCCCGTGGTGGCCAGCACTACCAGCATCCCGGCATCCACCTGGAAAGAATATCAGCTGTGCCCAGAGGCCATGTCCTGCTAAATGCCAGGACAGCAGAGCGGGCCCAACGTCTCCAGCTACAGAGAGGAAGTCCCCTCCTGCCCACCAAGGTAAATACGACTCCTACAGCTTCCACCTGGGGTGTCCCCCCCTCTAACATCCAGACTGCATGTCCGTGGCTTCTCAGGGGAAGGAGAACAACGTCTGAGGCAGCCACCAAACTGTCCAATCCAGCCCAGGTCTCCCTTTGCAGATTTTTCAGTGGATCAACAATAAATCATGCCAACAGGCTGCAGCTGCCCTACCCCAGGTCCTCAGACTTTCCAGCTGCTCTGAACTCCGGGTAGCTCCCTATGGCTAGGATTGCCATCCCAGTGGGAAGCTGACCTCGCCCTCCTCCACACCCATGAGCGCTCACACTAATCAGCTCTACCTTCACAAAGCGTGTGCTCAGTGCTGCTACCCAACCATGCCCAGGGTGAATGAGACCTCCCGGGCCTGGGTGGGAGTGGGGAGGCTTGGCTAATGAGCGTTTCAAAGGCCTCTATGAAGGAAAGGCTGGGGAACCACTCATTAGCCCAGCAGCCCTGCAGCAGGAAGTTCATGGGCAGGAAAGTGGCAAAAGTCTGTCTGCTCTGCACGGCACCTGACTTTGCCCTCAGAGGCATCAGCCTCAGACCCAACTGGATCCTAAAGCAGCCACAGAGCCTTCCCATGCCCCAATGCCACCTCCAGGGGGAATCTGCTCCTGCTATGTACCAGACACTGTGCTGAGAAGTAGAGACACTTAGTAATAATTCTAGTGGTCATTAATTTGTAGACAGGGAAGGCTGTATAAGTTCAATAATTTAAGAATGTGGAAACTGAGTCTTGATAGTAATTTGTCCAAAGCCACTCAGCTTACAAGTAGCAGAGCTATCGAGGGACTTAAAGATCAAGTCTAATCCCTTCCCTGCTACATCCTCAAATATAGACAGACCTGATATCAGTCACAAGCAGATGCTGGCCCCAAGGCAGGAACGGGAGGGAGCGAAGGCTGGTGAGGAAGATACACTTATGGCACCATGGAGGAGAGTAAACAGTTCCCTCCTGGGGTGGTTGGAGGGACATTAAAAATCCCATTTCCCTGTGACTTCTACCCAGGGTCAGCTGACTGTAACCACGCCACCTTCTTCTCTAATAATGATCCGAGAATGTTCCAGGGGGTCATGGAAAAGGAGTGCAGCAACTGGATCTCCTGACCTGAGAATCCTCTGAGACCTTCCCTGCTATATTCCGTAGTGGATCCCTACACACGCAGATTGCTGTGTGTGGCAGGATCATATTTTTCATATTACCTGAGGTTTTCAAACGCCCCTCCATATTTCTCTAAACTCCTTGGTTCTTCCCTTCTTCCTGAGTCAGCTTCCACAGTACATTCCCTCAGGGGAGGAAAACACAAGAATCACAGAGGAGAAAAACATTTGGTAATCAGCTTTTGGGTTTTCAAATCTCCTTGTCCAGGAAAGGGCAGAGAGGATTCAGTGTCTAGACCACAGACTACGGAGAATACATGAAGAAGCCCAGCAAATCTAAACACTGGGGAGTGATGATAAGTTGGGGGGAAAGCCAGGAGTGGAGAAATGCAGTGGATCCCTGGGGAGGGGGAGCCCTGTATCCTGCTCCCACCCCTGAAGGATACTGCACCTACCCTCTCCACAGACTCAGGGGACCTGAGAGGACTATGGGGTCCCTGCCTCCTTTCCCAGTAGACTCTCAGAGAGGCAACAAGATCTCAGAGAAGAAATGGTTGTGTGTGGTATCCGGAGAGATAGTGGAGGATACCACTATCCTCCACTATTGTTGTTGCTATCAACAATAACAACAACTATTGTTGTTGCTATCTTGCAGTCTTCAAACATGAGATGTAATTCACAAAACAAAATAATCTATTTTCACATAAATAATGAACCAAGGACAAAAATCACATGACCATCTCAATAGATGCAGAAAAACCATTTGACAAAACCCCATACCCATTCATATTAAAAACACTGAAGAAATTGGGGATAGAGAAACTTACCTCAACATCATAAAGGCAATATGATAAACCCATTGGCTATCAGTATGAGGGAAAGAAGAACTGAAATTATCTCTCTTTGCAGATGACATGATCCTCTACTTACATGATCCAAAAATCTCAACTGGAAGACTTCTAGAGCTAATAAACAAATTCAGCAAAGTAGCCAGAAACAAAGTCAACTTACAAAAATTGTTAACTTTTCTCTATACCAACCACAAATCCACTGAAAAGGAAATCCAGAAAACAATTCCATTCACAATAGGCTCAAAAAATAGGAATAAATCTAACCAAGGAGGTAAAAAGACCTCTACAATGGAAATTATAGAACACTGAAGAAAGGAATTAAAGAAGATCTTAGAAGATGGAAAGACATCCCATGTTCTTGGGTAGGCAGACTAAATATTATCCAAATAGCCATATTACCAAACGCAATCTATACATTCAGTGCAGTTCCTATCAAAATACCAATTCTTCACAGAGCTACAAAAAAACAGTCCTAAAATTCATATGGAAAAACAAATGACCCAGAATAGCCAAAGCAATTCTGAGCAATAAAAACTATGCTGGAGGTATCACAATACCTGATTTCAAATTATACTACAGAGCTATAGTAACAAAAACAGAATGGCATTGGCACAAAACCAAACACATAGACCAATGGAATAAAAGAGAAGATACAGAGGCAAATTCTCATACTTATAGCCAATGGACTTTTATCAAAGAATCCAAAAACACATGCTGGAGAAAAGACAGCCTTTTTAACAAATGGTGCTGGTAAAACTGGATATCCATACATAGAAGAATGAAATTAGACCCCTATCTATCACCCTGAACAAAAGTCAACTCAAGATGGATTAACAGCCTAGAAATTAGACCAGAAACTTTGCAATTACTATGTGAAAACAACTCTCCAACACATAGGCACTGGTAGAGACTTCCTCAATAAAACCCTCAAAGCTTGGGAAATAAAACTGAAAAAGAATAAATGGGATGGTATCAAATTAAAAAGCTTCTGTGCAGTAAAGGAAACAATCAAGAAACTGAAGAAAGAACCTACATAATGGGAGAAAATCTTTGCCACCTACTCCTCTAATAGAGTACTAATATTTAGAATACATAAAGAACTCAAAAAGTTAACGCCCCCCCAAAAATTAAATAATCAAATGAAAAAATGGGCAATTGAGCCTTATAGACACTTCTCAAAAGAAGAAATACAAATGGCCAACAAATATATGAAAAATGTCCAATACCATTAGCAATCAGGGCAATGCAAATCAAAACAACACCGGATGTCATCTAATTCTTGTTAGAATGGCAATCATCAAGAAAACAGTAATAAATGCTGGTGAGGATGTGGTGAATTAAGGACTCTTATACATTGTTGATGGGATTATAGATTAGTATAAAGACTGTGGAGATCAGTATGGAGGTTCCTCAAAAGACTAGGAATGGAACCACCATATAACCCAGTTATGCCACTCCCCTGTTATCTTCCCAAAAGAATTAGAGTACTATACCGATATTTGCATACCTATGTTTATAGCAGCACAATTCACACTAGCCAAATTATGGAACCAACCTAGTGTCCATCAATGGATAAAGAAAATGTGGTAGACACACACAATGGAGTTTTACTCAGCCATAAAAAAGAACAAAATTATGACCTTTGCAGGAAAATGGATGCACATGAAGAACATTATGCTAAGTGAGATCATCTAGTCTCAGAAAGTCAAAGGTTGTATGTTTTCTCTCATATGTGGAAGCTAGAGAGAAAATAGAAAAAAAGAGACTTTAGATAAAAGAGGAGAGGGACTAGTAGAATAGTGAAAGGGGATGGGGGAGAAGGAGAGAGGAAAAAGGAAACTTGAGGGAGGAAACAGATTCAATACTGTTATGTTCATATATGAAGGTATCACCACCAATCTCACTGACATGAAGGGGGAGAGGCTGTGGGGGAGGGGAGTAGGGTGGGATCTGGAGGGAAACAACACATCAAGTGATGTGTGCATATATATATAAATGTATCCCTTTGAATCTCACTATGCTATATAATTACAATGTACCAATAAAATTGTTTTTAAGGATTTACAAAAAGCTTTTTTAAATTGATCATTTTAAAGTGTACAATTCAGTATTTTATAGTATATTCACGATGTTGTACAACCATCATCACTATCGAATTCCAGAACATTTCCATTCCCTGCCCCTACAAAAGAAGCCCTGTACCTGCTGTACCTGTGAGTAGTCATTCCCAGTTCTCTCCCTCCCCCAGCCTCTGACAACCACAAATATACTCTCTGACTATGAATTTGTCTCTTCTGGACATTCCATAAAAATGGAATAATACAATAGATGTCCTTTATGTCCAGCTTCTTTTACTTAACATGATGGTTTCAGGGTTCATGCCCATGTTATAGATCGTATCACTACTTCATTCTTTATGGCTGAATCATACTTCATTATATGGCTATACCACATTTTGTTTATTCATTCATCAGCTGATAGACATTTCATTGTATTCACTTAGGGGCTATTATGAGTCATGCTACTCTGAACACATGTACAAGTTTTTGTGTGGATATATGTGTTCAATTCTCTTGAGTATGTATCTAAGAGAACTGCCAGGTCATGTGGTAACCCTATGTTTAACTTTTTAAGGAACTGTTAAGACTGTTTTCCATGGAAAGCTGCACCAGGGATAGGGTTTGGATACCCAGAGGAGCTACCATGACCTAATGTGTCATAGAAGCAGCAAAACCATTATGATTCCTATGCTCCAGAAGAGACAGCCATACCTCAGAGGCCTTACCATCGAGACAGAGTCAAAACTACACGGCAGAAAACTAAGGAGCCGGGAAGCAGTGTAGACAGTTCAGCAACTGTCCATGTGAGCTCGTGACAGAGACTGCCCCCATGCACCCCAGATTTAGCTGTAACCCTAAGGAAAGGAGAGCCCCAAATCCAGTAAATTTAAGTTTCCTTCTCTAGCAGAATGGGAAAATTCCCATTATAGAAATTAGGTTGAATTACAGAAAAATAAATAAAATTACATTTCATGCACACCTAAACTTGTGACTAGAGATAAGCACCCACTATACAACTTCATCATGGGAAAATAGCAGCGACCAGACGAAGATCATGAGCAGTTTTAGAACTCCCCAGTCTTCCAGGCCTCGGATTATATACCCCAAACAGAGAAATAAACACAGACTCATAGAATATCAGAACCAGAGGGCCCCTTGGTGGAAGCATATGCCTGTACCCCGTAGAATGGCCTATTAGACCCATTTTAACTGGTTTCCAACTCCCTCTCCACATTACCTGCCCTTCAGCCCCTCGGGACCACTTGCTGTTCCCCATATCCATGACACATGTTCAAACCTCTGTGCCTGTGCCCACAGTTCTTTCTGCATTCCCCTTTGTATGCAAAAAAAAATCCTATATCTAGACCAAGTGCAAATGCCACTTCCTTCAATGAGTTGTTTCCTGACTCCAGGCAGAATTAATCCATCCCTCCTCTATGTTCCCTCAGCATGCTGTACACTTTGCATTGTCCTTATCTGATTACATGTCTCTGTCTTTGCCCAAACCCTGAGCCCCTCCCACCACAGGGCACTGTCTTATGTGACTGCCTCCTGTGCATGAAGCACGTGGCCAGTATTCCACAAATACACGTTGAGTAAATGGATCAGGCCAAGCCTCTAACATACAAATTGGCATCCAAAGCCAAGACAGGTAAGGATGCCAACAGTTACTGGGCAGCTACACCACTGCTCAAAGCTAGCACATCCAGCAAGCTTTCCAAGGAACGCCTAGAAGCTGCATGCAAAGAATCACTCCAGTGCCATCTAAAACCCCTGCCAGCCTCACAACTGCTTTCTAAGTGTCTGATAAAATGATAAAAGTAAGGAAATGTCACAAGTGAGGAATATCTTTGGCATATGCATTAGACTGGCATTTGAGGGAAAGACATATGGGGGAAATGTTACAAGGACATTATGTAGTGTGCTGGGTGTACTTCTGTGGGGGGACAGTTTAGAGAAGCCTGCTTTACATCGATATGCAATGATAATTCATTATGAATAAATCACATCTAACGCAGCTCTGGGATGACCAGATTCCCCACTCACCAACACTCGTGCTGCAAAATAGCATATTCACGTGGAACCCATGCCAAACAGCAGCGTCCAGGCTTCTCCAAGAACTCTCCATGGAAAGACGAGCTTTAATGTTGCTTAGTTCATTGGATCACCAGCCCACAGCTCTTTCTAACATCTCCAATAAATCCTCTGGCAACCTTGTAAACTCCCATAAGATTACACAGTGCATAAGGTTTCACAAAATATATGCTTTACATTTTCCCTTTATACAGGGAAATAGAAATTATTACAAACCTTATTGTTGCAACTACCAGCTAAACACAACCAAATGCATGACCTTGAGCATGATTTTGCACACTTATAAGGCCCTGGCTAAGTTTCCAAAAAAATAGTTTCTGACCAAGGAACTCAACTGCTCCAAACAAAAGAGAGGCTACCGCCAGCCCCTCAACCACCGAGGATCCGAGGCTGCTCAGGCCTCCGCACTGGGGAGACATGGCAGCCTCCACGTGAAGCGCCACCTGCAGAGATGGCTGTGTGGATGGCCAGCACGTTCCTGTCCCCTGAAGGCTATGTGAGGCCCTCTCTCCTCTCCTCACTCTCCATCCTCCTGCCTCCCCTTACACTTGGCAGATGACCAGGCCTCCCACTTTCTGACAGAGAGAACCCCCATCAGCAAATCTGTCTCCTCCCTTTTTTGGCAAATGTCAGGCAAGTCTCCACCCTTTCCCCCCATTCACCATGAATGAGCAGCAAGAAAATACCCATCACTGGAGTCTAATGGACCGCTCTGTCACCCTCATTTATGGTGCCAAGGGGCAGAGTCCAGGGTGGTGTCTACCCAGGGTGGGTGCCCAAGACTACCTGAGGGTGCTGGGCAGTTTTGGCATCTGGATATCAAATGTCATCCAGCTCTTTAAGGTTCACGTATATAGCTTTGAAATCAAGGGAAAAAAAGCAAATATGGGCTGGTCATGGTGGTGCACGCTTGTAATCCCAGTACTTTGGGAGGCGGAGACCCGAGGATCCAGGTTTGCGGGCAGCCTCAGCTCTCTCTCTCTCTCTCTCTTTCTCTCTCTCTCTCTCTCTCTCTCTGTCTCTTTCTCTCTCTTCCTGTCTCTCTCTCTCTCTCTCTCTCTCTCTCTCTCTACCTAGTGAAGCCCTCCACAACTTCGTGAGACCCAGTTTCAAAATAAAGTATAAAAAAATAGGGCTGGGGTTGTAGCGCGGAGGTAGAACGCCCCTGGGTTCAATCCCCGGTACCGCAAAAAAAAAAAAGCAAATATTCTTATATTTGCTTTAAACTCAACAGTGATGTTCTAGGCAGGACTTAATTTCCCCATAGGGCAAGGAGGAGGTGCTCTTCTGGTATTACACAGGCAGCCCTGACCATGAATTATCACTAACTCAAACTGTGCTCATGCAGGGTGCCTGGCCACATCCTTTACCTGGAAATGAGAAGCAAAAAGCCACAGGGAAAAAGGAACACAGTCTGTCCTCGTGACACAGAGGAGGAGCCCAGGGCTGGAGCAGAGGGGCTGGCTTGGCTCACCAGGTGACCTGGGAAGAGTCGGACTTATGCATCTGCCTTGATCTTCTCATACAAAGATGAGAATAAACCGTGGTCTGCACATTTAAAAAAAATGCCCCAGAAGTACTTCACTGAAGGGGGAAAAGGGGGCTCTGAACCCAGAAAAGAAGGAGTGGGTATCAGCTTGCCAGGGGGAAGGAAGCTGACAGCCAGGCCTTCCAGAGACTTGCCCCAGACAGCGTTCTGCTCAGCAAGCCATTAGGGTTAATTCCAGAACAAGAGTAAAGACTCCTTCCCAGCGGTGGGTGGGGAGGACGCAGCAGGTGCAAAGGAGCAGGGAACAGCTTCAATGGCAGCAATCACACATGCTGCTCAGAGAGAGATGAGGAAGCCCGAGAGAGGGCAGCTCCCATTATTGGTAAAATAATCCGAAATAAACAGTCACTTACCCAAGTACAACCTCTCCATGCCCTCTAGCTGAGCCTCTTTGCTGCCCTGGTTATATTTAGAACAGATTTGAGCAACCAGGTTATTTTGTCCACTGGAGCCAAACAATGCTCTAAGAGCTCCTACCAGGGCTTAGGAGCAGGGAGGAGGAAAGGACCAGGGTGGAGAGAAGCCAGCCTCTCCCCACCACAATCCCAGAATGAGGGGACTCCTAGGATGTAGCAGGAGTCCATCCTGGTGGGAACAGGTGCACAGAAAGCCTGGAACAGCCTCCACAGCCACAGCCCATCCCCAAGTCCCAATGCTGCTTCTGGCTCTGAAGCCAGTGGCAAAGGAGATTCAACAAGGCTGAGGCTCGCAGGGCCTGAGTGCCCTTCAGAGCAGACCTGATCAGTCCTCCCCACATGGCCAAGGGGCAGGCTGAGCAAAAGCAACAGCGTGTGTGTCTCCTAGGCACACCAGGGCCCTGGGTTGGGTCCAGCTGCTAAGGGACCAAGTCAAACTGAGATTTTATCACTGAACAGTGTGTTCCAAGTGCCAGGCACAGAATCATATATTAAACTAAGGAGTGGAAAATAGTGTGAGTTAGATTCAGAGCAAATAGATGATATAGAAACCGTTCTTTAGGATCTCACAATCACAAACACACACACACACACACACACACACACACACAATTGGAGAGCAACAGCCAGGGAATAAGGTGGCTGGAGAGAGTCTTGCTATTTTTCTCTTCCTCTGAGTCTTCATGCTCCACTTCCCAAAAGTTCAGGGAAAAATAACTCTGCTCCAAGGACCTCGAAAAGTCATCCCAGGCATTCCTGATAAATCTCTCTGCAAGAACATGTTGGCCAGGGAGCCAAGAGCAACCAAGTATTTCCAACCTACCCACTATCACTGGGCACTAGGCACCATGGTGGCCCTGGGGATGCAAATGTGAGCAAGACTCACCTGTATGTGCTTTCGTGGGCTCACAGGCCAGCAGACTGTCTGTGAAAGCAATGTCCTTGGCCTCAGCAAAGTGGGGTGAGCTCAGAGGTTTTCAGCCCACTTCTCATCGGAAATACCCATAAGCCTTAACTCCTCTGTGCATCACATAATAAGACCTCACTGGAGGTAGCCAAGGACCACCTATGCACACAGGTGCCCCAGCTTACTCAATAGCTGTGTCCTGAGAAGTGGGGTGTGGGAGAGATTATCAAATGAGAGAAGCAAGATGCAAAAAAAGCATATTTACAATGATCTCGTTTTTATGAAACAATGATAAAAACAAGTCCCGTTCTACACATCTGTATGTTTTTAAAGGACATCATGACAGGGAGAAAAGCAGGAACAATGCACATGGGGTTGTGACCTCAGGAGGGGATGCCCCTCTAGTACCAAGGAATACCTAAGCAAGGAGTATTGTAAAAAAGGAAAGGGAAAAGAAATACTTGCCACAACCTGGCATTTATAATATAAAAGTTTGGATTGTTGGGCCCTCCACCCAGTGCCATGAAAGGGCCTGGTGGACTAACAGAAGCCTGCTCTAGAGTACCGGGCCTCTCCCACGTGGCAGTGACTCAGCATATCAATGGCAAAGATGGCACTGGTGGACCCCTCAGAGGGAGGTCCCGCGGTTAGCCCCACCTAACCTCAGGAGGGCTATGATAGTCAGTTACCTCCTTCCGTGCTCACAGACAACAGGTGCCTTCGCCTATGATAGGTTACAGGGGGGCGTAATGACCTGACCGTCCCATGCCATTGGGCCCCACCTTATCGCCCTGGAATTTCCTTTATGGCCTTTACTTTAAAAGTGCCACTGTCTTTCTAAGTAAACGAGTTCTTGCTTGGGCCAGTTCCCGGCATTGGATGACAAAGTAATATGTAAATCGATTGTTTTGTAAATTGGGCCTGAATTCCCTGAAGGTTTGCCTTGCTGGCTGGGAGGCCTTCACCTGCACCTCTGGCCACCCTACCATCGGCAAGGCCTTCTGTGACCTTGGCTTGAGCCTCCCTGTCCTCCTGCGACCACCCAGCAGTTACTGATCTGGAAACAAGCATTGCGGGGCAGAGCTCTCTCGTAAAGGAGATTTTTACAAATTTTTTTAATTATTAATAAAATGAACACTTAATCCATGGGAGGCCCTGAGCGCAGCACTTTGCACCACCACCCTACAAGGTAGGTCCCATTATTTTTCACATTTCTCAGATGAGAAAGCTGATCCTTGCCAGGATAAAGGGCCTGCTCAAGGTCATCGGCTAGTGCACAGCAGGGCCAGGATTCAAAGCCAGGCAGCCCGCTTGGGCCTCTTCCAGCCACACCCCCTCGCCGGACTCTCCTTGGGGACCATCTGTCCAGGCTGTGACATTTGCTGCTTCCTCTGTGGTTTTCTCCCGGTGGCGCATCTCAGCTCCTGGAGCAGGCGCCAGCAGCCCTGCCCTCCTCCGGCTCATCCCACTCCTAAACAGAACCAGCGCTCCTGCCAGTCTTGCTGGATCCGGAGCCACCTCTGTCAGGGCCACTCACCCGGTTCCTGTTGGCCATTTAGATTTTCTATTTTGGTGTCTTCGCTGGCAAAATCCTCCTTTTCCACCCTTCCCTTTTTCCTCTTTTTTTTTTTTTTTTTTGTGGTACCAAGGATTGAACCCGGGGCATTCTACCTCCAAGCTACACCCCCGGCCCTATTTCTTATACCTTATTTTGAAACAGGGTCTCACTAAGTTGCGGAGGGCCTCACTAAGTAGCTGAGGCCGGCCTCGAACCCAGATCCTCCGGTCTCAGCCTCCCAAGTACTGGGATTACAAGCGTGCGCCACCATGCCCGGCTCCTTTTTCCTCTTTCTATGGTGGACCTTTGACTCCCCTACCTCCCACAGGGCACCCGTATGCCCTCTCCTCCCCCAAACCTTCTCGGGGCACCAGATCCTCGGCTCCCTCCCCCTCTCCCTCTTGGCAAATCTGGCTCCAGGAATGGGATCCAGTAAATCTTCCTTGGACCTGCAGCTGCGTCCCTCTAAAAGAACAGAGCTTTTTTAATGGGGTAAGGTATGGACTGTCCAACCACAGGAAAGGCTCTCTAATTGAAACCTTTGACCCCAGGAAGCTGGCGAGCATGAAAGGAGCTTGTTTCAATGAGGTGAACTCCCCAGTACCCCCCAAACAACCGCGGAAACTCCTTTGCTCATCTCTTCCATCTTCACTCAAAACTCAGCTTCTCAGCAAGACTTTCCTGAGTGTCTGTCCAAGAGCAGCTCCCACCTGCCGCTCCCTGTCCTGCCCGATTGTCTCCATAGCACTTACCAACATATAAAATACCATACAGTCTACTTATTTGTTTTATCACCACTTGCTCTCTCTCTCTCTCTCTCTCTCTCTTTTTTTTTTTTTTTTTTTTTGCGGTACCGAGGATTGAACCCAGGGGCGTTCTACCTCCGAGCTACACCCCCGGCCCTTTTTTATCCTTTATTCTGAAACCAGGTCTCACGAAGTTGCAGAGAGCCTCACTAATTAGCTGAGGCTGGCCGCGAACCCGGATCCTCCGATCTCCGCCTCCCAAGTACTGGGATTACAAGCATGCGCCACCACGCCCGGCCATCACCACTCGCTCTCTCTCTATGCCCAGAATGTGCCTGGCTCACAGTCCATACTCAATACATATATGGTCCATATTCAGTATATGTTTCATATATGTTTGATTCATCAAACAAATGTTAGCTGTATGCCTACTACATGACAAGCAGTTTACAACAGACTCAGGTTTTAAAAATAAGGGTAGGGTCAGGCATGGTAGTGCACATCTGTAATCCCAGTACTTGGGAGGCTGAGACAGCAGGATCACAGGCTTGAGGCCAGCCACAGCAACTTAGCGAGACCCTGTTTCAAAATAAAAAATAAAAAGGGCTAGGGGTGTAGCTCAAAGATAGAATGCCCTTGGGTTCAATCTCTAGTACCAATGAATAAAAAAGTTAAATAATAATAAACACAGGGATATCCTCTGTCCTTCCAGTTTGATATGGAGATAGAAACTAAATTTAAAAATACACAAATAAGCTAGGCATGGTGGCACATGCCTGTAATCCCAGTACATGGGAGGCTGAGACAGAAGGATCACAGGTTCAAGACCAGCCTCAGCACCTTATCAAGACCCTCATAATTTAGTGAGATCCTGTTTCAAAATAAAAATTAATAAAAATGGTCTGGGGGTATGGCTCAGAGGTAGAATGCCACCTGGGTTCAATTCCCAGTACAAAAATAAATAAATAAATAAATAAATAAATAAATAAATAAATAAAATACACAAATAAAGTAAGATTCCAATTGTGCATCCCAGAGGAAGGACCAGGTCAACTGGGCAGTTAGCACTCAGGGGTTCCGGGAAGTGGCAATTTACCAAGTAGGTATGATAATCTTTTCATCTTTAACAGCCCAGTATGTCAACACAGGTACTTACCGATTAAGTATGAACTCTTAGTCCTCAAATTCCTTGTCTGTGAATCAGAATAGCCTTGCCTTCTAAGATCTTTCATCCCCTTCCTTCCTTAGTGTGGATACATTTGCTGACACCCTATGGAGAGGTAAAGTCTATGTTTCCACCCCGAGGTGCTCTGTGACTGCTTGGCCAAGAGAACATGTTGGAAATAATAGTTCACACTGTTAAAACTTTTCATGACCCACTGCCCTCATTCCCCATCCAAAGGGCCCCTGGTTGGTTCAGCCCCCAATCCATCCCCAACCATCTCTCACCTAACACTACACTTACGCCAAACTTCTTGTGGTTCCCCAAACATATCACGCTCTATCTCTCTCAAGAGCATATTCATATGTTCTGGAATGTTCTCCTCTACCTTTCATGTATCTAATCTGACATTATCCCTCAGACTTGAGAGTAGCCGTGACTCCCTCCAAAAACTCTCAAAACTGGGTTTGTGCCTTCAGATCACCCTGCACTCTGCTGTGACTGCCTATGACGTGTCTGTGTCTCCTACTAGATGAGCGCTACCTGGGGGCCACGCCTGTACCATCCCTGATGGTCCCCCCAGGCCCTGACCCATAGCAGGTTCCCATCGACCCCAGCGAGATGATACAGACCCTTCTAGGTTAGTGGAGGAAGCCATTGGTTTCTCAGAAGCCAAACAGCTGGCCATCCTCTTCATTTCCAAAATGTGTAGCTGGCAATGATCTGCCAGCATTCAATATGGCAAACAATGGCACAGCCAATAACCAGCAGTTGTCCATGATTGACACCTGCAGAGCCACTCTGAGAGGGGTATTGAAGGTCAATCCAGGTCCCTGTCCTGCCCTCCATGGGGTCAGAGCAGGGCTCACTAGTCCTGCCTAGGCACAGACCACTTGCTCCTCTCCCTCAGTCTGCACTGAACTCTACTCCCCCATCCCAATATGAAAGGAGGTCTTATTTGAAGCGTTCACCAACCAGAGTTGTGCACACAGACAGACCAAAGGGTCCCCCAGGAGTTTACTGTCAACGGCCTCACCCCCAGTCAAAACCACCACCTCCACCCTCAGCCGAGCGAGCGACTCAACTGATATCTACAAACCACACTGCTGCTTCTCTGATCTGTTTCTTTCCTCTCAGCACTTTAAGATGATATAGACGCTAACGAGTGGCAGAGGAGGCGGTGAAGGGAGAGACCAATGCATTAATTATGCAAATTTATTCTTGTTTAACTCCAGAAATAATAAAGAGAAATTCAATATTTCAGGAAAGACTGTCTAGGTGTAAACCGTCAAGTTTCTTTGACAGATCTAGGAAATATAATATTCTTCTCTTACTTACTTGATCTTGTCTCCTGTAATTATCTAAGTCCATAATTTTAAAGATCTGGCAACATGTAACTCAGAGCTGAGGTCAACAAAGGACCTGGAAGTTCCCCACTCCCCAACATGCTCACTCAGATTCGCTTGGATACCACCATTTCCCATTGCTTGGAGCCCTTTCCTACTTGTCAGAAGGGGTGTGTGTGTGTGTGTGTGTGTGTGTGTGCGCGCGCGCGCGCACGCGTGCTACTGGGGATTGAACTACTCAGGGGCATTCTACCACTAAGCTACACCCCCAGCCCTTAAAAAAAAAAAAAAAAACAGGGTCTTGCTAGGTTGCCAAGAGTCTCGCTAAGTTGCTGAAGCTGTCCTCAAACCTGCAATCCTCCTGTCTCAGCTTCCCAAGTACTGGGATTACAAGCGTGTTCCACCATGCCTGGTTTCAGAAGGTTTTTTATTCAAAACACAAAGAGTTAATGCAACCAATAGGCCAGGGCTGCTGTGGCCCTAAACTTCTCACCCTCTTTCCTGCTGGTCAAATCCTCTCCTGGGACTAACAGAATTAAGATGTTATGAAAAATTAAAAGAGCAGAGCTGCCAACATCGCTAAGTATAGGCATGTCACCTGCAGCTGATGGCAGGATCCTCAGATATCATGGTACCAGCACTTACTGGGCCTCCAACCAGGTGCCATGCACTGTCTGTTGCAGGTGGGAATGCATGAACCCACTCCCTCGTCCACACTTGCCACCTCCTCCTTCTCCTTTTACAATCCATGGTAGGCTAAATATATATAACAGCCCTAAATGTGTTCACATTTTAATCTCCATAGCCTCTAAATGTTCCTTCAATGGCAAAAGAGATGTTGCCAATGTGATCAAGAATCTGGAAATGGGTACATTATCCTGGATTATCTGGGTGGACCTAATGCAGTCACACATGTCCTTCTAAGAGAGAGGCAGAGGGAGATTTGACAACAGTAGAGGAAGAGGCTTGTCACCATGGAGGCACAGATGAGTATGATGTGGTCACATGCCAAGGAATGTTGGCAGCCACCGGGAGCTGGAAGAGGCAAGAAAAGATGTTCCCCTAAAGCCTCTGGAGGGTGCTTGGCCTTTCCGACACCTTGATTTGGGCCCGATGATACTAATTTCAGACATCTGACCCACAGAACTGTGAGAGAATAAATTTCTGTTGCTATGAGACACCAAATTGTTGTCATTTGTTATAGCACCTATCGCAAACTAATACAACATCCAAACGCTTTCTTTTTGGTTGCTTGTTTGTTGTTTTGGGTTTTTTCTATTTTATTTTATTTACTTTTTTGGTGTGTTATAGTCTCACATCATAATGTAGTTCATAATGATAGTGACATACATGCACACAGCACCTGGCAAGCTTTTCCCCGAAAGCCCAGAGTTCTGCCTCTACGGGAACCTGTGGTCATTTTCCTCAGCTTTGGAAAGTCCAGGGTAGCACTATTCTTTTCCACAGTATTCCATGATACACTTGTGGGCACTGAGCACTTGTGTGGACCTTGGGGCTTCAGCCTGAGAAACCGTGCACTCAGCACAGCCTCTCTCCACTGTGAGAATCATGCCCCAGCTTAGATGTCATCACTGTTCAGGTGTGAGGACCCCAGACCCACCAGACCCCCCTCAATATATTCCAACACCCCCAGCCACTCCTCTAGCTGGAATTCTGCTTCATCTGGCTCCTTCCTCAGGTCCGAACTGAAACGTCATCTCTGTAAGAGTTCTTCCTCAATGCAGTATCAAAAAGAGTCCCCTCCTATTTTTCTCTGACAGCTCACCATTTATTTTCTTCATAGACCTTATCACCACTTAGAATTATTTTACTTATTTGCTTTTATACTTCGTTGGTTTTTGTTTGCTTGGGGTTTGTTCTGCTTTGGTTAGGTTTGGTTTTCCAGTTCCCTTCCTCCCAAAATATAGGGACTGAATTTGTTTTGTTCGCCCACCCCTGCATCCTCAGCACCGGCACAGTGCCTAGTAAATGGTACACACTTCACAAATACTGTGTAGTTAATCAATGAATCCCTTAACTCTGTAGGTTTCATGTGGATAAAAAGGGGGGAGATGTTAGGCAGCTGGAAAGAAATGAGTAGGTCAGGGCAAGATTGGGACGCAGCTGAGGGAAAGGTAAGCAGGCCCTCAGAGATGGAAATATGGGAAATTCCCGCCCGGCTGTGGTTAGAGAAACACAGGTATATCAAGAGGCTAAACTTACTGCAAGCGTAACCCACTCCCCCACCCCAGGGTATCACTTAGGTACCAATGGGAAGGTTTCCAACATGGCGAGAACAGCGCAGACACGCTAAGCTGTGGCAGGAAGAGTGTCCCTGACCTCCACACACACATACACATGAGAGGGAAAGGTTTCCAGACTGAATATAGTTCACTACGCAGAAGACACGCTGTTTTCCACTTCCAAAAACAGAATGCCCAAGACCCTCTCTCTGGAGCATACCCCTTGGTTCCGTGCCTGTTTTCCACTCTGCGAAGTGGCTCATTCCAGACTCTCTGGAACATTACCCCTTATTCATGACCTTCTCTTACATTCTACCCTCACTTCTCTAAATAAACCTCCTCTATTCCCCATTCGTGCTCTCTGTTTGAAATCTTTCTCCTTCGGGAAGCAAAGACGGAGGAAATCGCCCTATCACAGTTATTTCTAGGAGAGATTATCACCCTATGCCAGGGACAATATAGGCCAAAGAAGGTGGACACTCCTGGTCATTTCCAGGTTCGGGTCATGGGGCATGGCTCTGTGGGGACAGAACCTCAGCCCAGATGGAAATGCCTTGTGGAGGGGGATGTCCTAGAGTTACTCTGACACTCAGGGTCAGGGTTGGTGCAAGCACGTGATCAATGGGGTAAACCAGGCTGCCGAGGGACTATTCTGTCTCAATATCGTCTCGGGTCCTAGGCAAGCTGAGGTCCACAGGTCCTTGTGAGGTTCGATCAGAGCTGAGGAACCAGGGGACACACCCAAGTCACCCCACCCTTGCTTATGAAGGGAAGCAGGAGAGGGGGAAGCAGATAAAGCAAGGAGAAAAGAGGAGGGCACTCACAGCCCGAGGAGCAGGGCTCCCCTCTGCCGCTTCTCTTTGTCACAGGACTCCCTGTTCTTGGGGACCAGCTGCTGGGAACCACCCCCTCTCTGGATGAGGGAGGGCTCCCTACACCCGCAGCCATCACTTACGTCCTCTTTCGGGCTCCAGGGTTTTCAGCCTGACGGATGACAGATCAAGGGAAAAAGAATATCACATACACACGTTTCCCAAAATTAAAATGGAGAATGGGGCCTTAGGGAAGGCGGCCTCAATAATTAAAGCATTAATTCAGGCTCTGGTTTGCCTGAGAGCAACAGGCTCCTGAGGGCGCCACTAAATTTCCCCCAATAAACAGCAGCAGCTCCTAGGCGGTCTCCCGGCCAGGGTGTGGGGTCATAAAAGCCCCCCTTCCTCACAGGCCCTGTACCGCAGGGAAGCCAGGGAGTTCCGGTTCTTCATTCAAAATGTCTCTTATAGAAATTAGGGCTGGCTAAGGTCTGAAAGGCCAGCTCCACCCCAGGGAACTAAGGAACACAGAAGGGGACGGTGACTTGCCTGAGGTTACACAGCTGTTGGGAAGCAAGAGTGTAGACTTTCCAACTTTAGTTCAATACACATTTCTCAGAGCCTCATCTGTAACACCCATATACACACACCCACACCGCCATCCCTGCATCCTGCCTACACAAGCCAGTCTCCTCACTGTCTGTTAGGGTTTAAATCTTGAATGTTCCCCCAAAGCCTCCTGAGTCTTGAGGTGGGGCTATTAGGAAGTAAGAATCAGAGGGCTCTAACATCATCAGTGGGTTAATCTATTTGGTGGATTAATAATTTGAATGGACTACTGGGTAGTAACTATAGGCAGATGGAGCCTGATGAACTATATCTTCTCGTCTGTCTGTCTCTCTCTCTCTCTCTCTTGTTTCCCATCAGCTGAGCAGTATTCCTCTGCCATGCCCTTCTGCCATGATGTTTTGCGTCGCGACTGTATCCATTCAGTGGAGCCAGCCAACCATGGACTAAACCTCTGAAACATGAGCCAAGATAAATCCTTCCTCCTTTAAGTTGTTCTTGTCAGGTATTTCAGTCACAGAGATTAAAAGCTGACTGATGAACTGTCCCCTCATCTCTGTACTCCCACTGGAGATCCTCTGCCCGGCAGCCCTCCCACCTTCCCTGCTTTCCACTCCCCCCGTCCTCGGTGCCTTAGTTCATGCCTCCAACACGGGAAATGTTCATATAACGCAGTTGAGTCCTGAATTCTGCCCTGTCTCCCACAGCACAGGGAGGCTTCATCTCATATTCCCAAGACTGTGGCTCCATGAGGCTCCTTTCAGAAGTCACTCCCCAATCCCAGCACATGGCTGGGAGAGTCCTGTTGCTGCCAGCTCCTTGGCAGTCAAGGATTCAAGGCCAGGTTTAGCTGACTTCTGTGGCTTTGGGCAAGCCCCACAGCGGACCTGTGTCTCTGTCCCCACCCAAACAATAGGCCTACACTCCACAGAGGGCCAATTTCATTCCAGTGTGGTACTTCTCTGCACCTTCTCTCAGTCCCATAATAGCAGCCCAAGCCTGCCCTCCAAACCTGTGTCTTCAAAAGCACCCCAAAGATGCTGTTGTTGAGGAACCTGTGACACCACATGTTAATCATTCTGCTAGCCCTGCCCAGGAGGAGCAGTGTGGTCGGTGACAGGAAGTTAGTGCTGGATTTTAGTCCCATCTGCAGCACTGCCTGGCTCTGGGCCCTCACCACACCCCATTGTCCCTTCACCAAACACTCTTTATCTGTTAAATGAGGATATTGAATTTCACTGCTGATCTACCGCCCTGTACTTTTAAAGTCTTAAACAGACATTGATGTCTCTATGCACAAATGCCAAGCAGGGCAACTGAAAGCAGAATGTGGCCTTAGAGTCTGAGGCATATAAGAGGAGGAGGAGAATGAGCCTTTTTCCTGGAAATCTGGCTTGGATCTCCCAGAAGGTAGTGTGCAAGTAAACACTAGAAGGAACAAAAACTGCTGAGACAACAATACACCCACCCAACACATACACACTTTTAATCACCACCAGCACAGCTTCCCAGGAGCGCAGCAATGGTTAATTAGATCTGGGGGCCCAGTGACTTGTACCAAAGCTCATCATTAAGAGGATGACAAGTAGAACTGCCCTTAAGCAAATCATATTGACCTCTGAGTCAGCTCCTCAGGTCACTGAGGTCTTCTTCCATTGTGAAAGGAGAGATGAGCTAGTGGGCAGTGGAGGGAAAGAGGAGACCCAGCCTTACACCGACCTCAGACTTGGAAGCTCCATGCTTAGATGTGACCCAGCTTGAAACTCTTTTCCCTGGTGCTCACATCTGAGACCAAATGACCTGTCTCTGTTAAAAAGCTATCTTGTCAGCTGGGCGCGGTGGCCCACGCTTGTAATCTCAGTACTTGGGAGGCTGAGACAGGAGGATCACAGGTTCTCAGCCAGCCTCAGCTACTTAGTGAGGCCTCCACAACTTAGTGAGACCCTGTTTCAAAATAAAGAATAAAAAATAGGGCTGGGGTGTAGCTCAGAGGTAGAAAGCCCCTGGGTTCAATCCCCAGTACTACACACACATAAACACAAAGCTATCTTGTCTACCCAGACCCCATCTAAGCTTCAAGGATGGCTCAGTGCTAGGGATGCGCGTAGCATCAACACACACACACACACACACACACACACACACACACACCTCAAGACAAAGGACTTCAAGGAATGGGACTGAGTCTGTTGTTGTGACTGTGAGCACCAAC
>PVJS01019606.1:0-33528 GCA_004027185.1 Glis glis
ATGGCTACAGGGCAAGAGTTTAATGTTTAACCTAGTACCTGTTATTGCTTTCTTACTTTAAACTTCTATAATTCTCTTTGTTCCAAATTTCTAAATCTCTTTCAAACCATCCCTAAAACCATTTCTATGAAGTTTCCACAAAAGTTCTACCTGTTGTAACCTATACACAACTGTTCTCGAGCCCCCTCTGCCCTTCTGGGCTAATCCAAGCAAGAGCAAGGGAGCGTTCAGGGCCAAAGTAACATTTCTGGGAAAGACCCGTTTATTTTTCTCATAAGGCACAGTTGATGATTTTGAACAAAACACTGCGCTCACTGAGCCATACTTGTTAAAGATTAAGAGAATACAAGAAGTTTACAGCAAAGAGAGAACAGTCAAGAAAACAGAAGATTTTTGCCAGGCCACCTTTTTCTACGGGCATACTTCCTTGAAGCTTTTGCCACGTCGCGCGTGTTCACGCAGACTACGTAAGAGGCAAGGCCGTGGCATTTACAGCAAAGAGAGAATAGCCAAGAAAACAGAGGATCTTGCCAGGCCACCTTTTTCTACGGGCATACTTCCTTGAAGCTTTTGCCACGTCGTGCGTGTAGGTTCACGCAGACTCCGTAGGAGGCAAGGCCGTGGCATAAATATATACATATATGTTTTAAATTTGATATTCAAATTTAACTAGGTATCTTGCATTTTTTTTTAATTTTCTAGATCTAGCAACCTTGCTCCTGGGACTTTGGAAGGAGCCCAAAGAATGTGAGAGGAGCCCAAAGGTAAAGCTTCATTAATTTCACAGTGACCCTGTCCCTAAACAGGTGCTGCTAATCATTGCATTTCACAGCTGCAGAAGTTGAGGCCACACTTCACCTACAGTATGGAGGTGGGAATCACACATTTAAAAGAGTTTGTAATTATCATAAAAGTTTTCAGGTGTGGGCAAAAGGTGAGTGAACACCCATAATCTCAACTACTCAGGAAGCTGAGGCAGAAGGATCACAGGTTCTAGGCCAGCCTGGTCAACTTAGTGAGACCCTTTCTCAAAATAAAATAAATAAATAAGTAAAGCTAGGCTGTAGCTCAGTGGTAGAGTGCCTGCCTAGCCTGTGCAAGGTCCAAAATATATGTGTGTGTGTGTGTGTGTGTGTGTGTGTACATATATAGAGATACAGATTTTATATATATGAATGAAAGGGCTTGCAGGAAATCCTATGTAGTCTTTACTAATGGCCCTTTCCTCTCTCTGGGTCCCTTTAGTGTTCAGGAAGCTTCAGGGTTAGAAACTATGACTCTTCCTCCTGTTACAGTGGCCCCTAACACCACAACTTTTCAAGCTACCAGTGGTTCCAGCAAACGTGATGCTCTTCCCTTCTGTACCCTGCATGGAACACCGTGCCAAGACTGGAAACGCTCTGCTCAGGGTCCAGCCTCCTTGACGCATCACCTGCTTTGGAGCTCAACCAGAGTGCTGCTACTGTGACCCAAGAAGACCCCTGTCATCCCTACACCTGGAACATCTCTAACATTGCTGCTTCTCAGAGACAGTCTCTCTCTCTCTTGCCTTTTTTTATCATGATGCTAAGAAGCCATCACAAAAAGGATAGGTTAAATTTTTGATATATTGAACTACTGTATGTCTCTGAAAATTTGCCAAGTTAGGAAACTCACTAACCCCAGGAGCCACCTATCCCTTCGTTGGTCAACTTTGACAGTTCTTAAAGCTGAATCCCTGTATCTTTCATCTACTGATCTCAGTTGAACTCTCCAGAGTCTGTCTCTCTCAGAGACCGTCCAGTCTAAGAAAGACAGGAACTTTAGTCTAAACTATGGCATAGTAATAACTGCTGAAAGCACCATGCAGAAGGGGGTGGTGAGGCCACACCTGGGGCTCCAAAGGAGGGGAATGAAGGCCTGGGTTAGTTATTGATGTCTGACAGAAGACAGGGTGGGGTCATAAGGAATGGCCGAGCCTGGACTAACCCATCTTTTAATCAACAATCCTTCAAATATTTGAAGCCCCTCCAGTTTTCATTTCTCCAGACCAGGCAGCAGCAGCTCCTTCAGGCATTTGCTCGATGACTCAGCTTTAAGTTCTCTCAGAAACTGTTTTCTTTCTTCTGAGTCACTGTTCTCCTCTCCATGTTAAGTATAGAGCCCAGAATTGATCACATAGCAATACAGATGTGTATGTGAGAAATGCTGGGCAATTAGTCTTCATCTCAAAAATTATCCAATGAATGGAATGGACTATAGAAAAACTGCAGATATTTGATTTGGATACAATGAACAAGTTGTTAATAACTTTTAGTTCCTCAGGCTTCCAGTCTATATGCTTTCAAAATGACATCTCTCTCTTCTTTCTACTACCTGTTTCTTTACTTTCTTCACTATGCTCATGACTACTAATTTTTCAACGTAAAGTGACATTTCTCTGAATCCCTTGAGTCGGGCCATGTCCTCTGTCTGCATTCCCGCCAATCCCGTGACACCTCTCACAAAGCACTTGTCACCCATTGTTGGGATTATCTGCTGAGTTCACCACATCTCCAAATCAATTGCTCATGCTGGAGACACTGAAGCTCTGGACTGCAGGTTGACATTGCAACACAACGTCCGGCACCTAGGGAAGATGCAAAACTGTGCGTTGATGGAAATGAGTAATGCAGGTGATGGAACACTGTGGGGCAATCTGGGAAAGTCTCCTGGTGCTCACTGAAGGCATGCAAGTGAATAGGCATGGTCCCTTAGATTCTTCTTTTACGTATTTGTTCATCATATATTACATCGAAGAAGAATTCTGCCCAAGCATAGTATAAAAAAAGAATAAGTTTATTATAAGCTTATTATTACTTATATTAAAGTAATGAGTGAGAGTTACTAAGAGCAATACTCAAAATCACCACTTCTATCTCTGGTCATCTGGTAGAGACTTTCACATGCGTAAGCCCCTTTAGACTGGAATTTCTGTGGTGGCCTAGGGATTTACAGTAATAATGTAGCAGGAAGTGAAAAGGAGGGGCAAGAGAAGTCTTCAAAGGATAGCGTTGTAACTATAGGAACATGGACAAAGATGAGGACATGGAAATGTGGTTGGACTTGCTCCAGAGTATCTTTTGCTCTACTTCAGTGCTGTGTTCACAGGACAGGGCAGGGACCATTCTCATAAGCCGAGCCATGAGGAAAATCCCAGAAGCACTCTGAAAGATGCAGGCACTGATGGACGCGGTGTTAAAGGAAAGCAGCATTCTACAAATGAGGATAAATTAACCCACTCAGAAGGAACCCTATCAAGTACTCTGCTGCTAGGCTTTGTTTTCAGAGTTGGCACTATTGACAATGCTTAAAAGGTAGAATGAGGCCAGATTTGCCAAAAGGGCATGTGTGGGCTCCAAGCTTTCCAATCCTTCCCCAGACACAGCCAGGACATGAATTTTAGGAGGCAAATTTCACTTGGTGTAATTGGATATTTTTGTCTTGCTTACCTAAACTATCACCGGTGGCTGTGTTAAAATAACATAAAATGAGCATCATTTTAAAAAGAAAAAATATTGTTTATAAATTCCTTTTAGGCAAATATCTTCTTTTCTTAATTTCCTGAGATCTTTTTTTGTAAAAGGGAAATTAAACCTATTTGAGGTAGGCTCTGAATGACTGTTATTCAATTCTGTAGGGGGCTCTTACTCTTGGCTGTGGCATGAAAAGAAGATTCACAGTAAAGGGGCCTGTGGGGGTGACTGCCATTTACCCCCATGTTTTCATAAATGGAAGCAGCCAGGCAAAGAGCACAGCTGTCACTATTTCCCAAACATGCATCAGGGGTGGGAGCTACTTGAGCAAGGGCCATGTGGCGGGCAGGTTGCCTCACACAGCAGATCTAAAATTTTATTAGCAACCATTTGAACTGTTCATGCAGGTTCAATGCTTTGTATATATGTATAAAAATAGATCTGGGTTCATTCATCCTGCATTTGACCTGGCTGCTCGTCAGTTCTAACCTGTCATGTGCCCACTGTTCCCTAATATTTGAAATGGTCAGTGATCAAAAGAAGATTGGAGCAGGCTAGATAAGATGAAAGGTTCACCTGGACCAGAAATTTGAAAAGGTTTGTTTAATCTTCCTCCCCTGTGTGTCTTCGCATTGCAGATTCCAATTGGAATGGAAATGCCAGGTTGCTTGGAGAGAAGGTTGTCCTTGTAATGTGTCTTGGCCAATTGGAAATTGGCAGCATTCATGCTCTCTTGAGAACAACTTCTTGCCAAGCTTCCAGGACATTTCCCAAGACTTAGAGGATTGGCCAATTGGCCAATTTCATTGGACATTTCACTAAGCACACAAACTTTTCATCAAATAATCCAGACTCCAGAACTCTGAGTTGTTAGCAAGTAGAAAAAAAAAACAATGCTGTTTCACTCTTCCCTACTCAGATTCTTCCAAATGTCATTCATCATGGTCTCCCTAAGAGAGTGAAAAATAACACAGATTCTCTCCAAGGTACAGCTAATTAAGAGAGATACTTAAATCTAGGGGAAAAACAAAACACAGATAAAACCACTTTTTACAGATTAACCAAAAATTAAATTGTGGTCCTTATAAGAATTTAACCTTTTGTTCAGGATCAGTTATAACATCATTAACTTTATCCAAAGAAATATATTTATCCTGAGCATAGGATAGAAAAGGTCAAGAACTAGATTCCAAAACTTTTGAAAAGAAAGATGTATCTCTAAATTACTAGCTGAATTCAACCTTTTGGAAAAACATTTTGTATTCATTAAGAACCTTCTTACTGGGGAGAAGATACTAAATTCTTGTCTGGGAACCAATGGTGGGAATCGTGTGAATGCCCACTTCACTTGAACCCTTCTAAAATTATGGTGTTGATTCATGTATAAAAAACACTCTTGGAAAAAATCCTACAGCCTGTGATAGGGGTCATTAGATAAATAAGCCTAATTATGATTTTACAAATGCAATTGTAAATTAAATAAAGTATCAAAAACAAATCTAATCACAGCTGTTTGGAAGAGTTTGTCACTTAAAAACTTCACTTATCACCAAATAATATAATTAGGCAATTACCTAGTGACAACTGAGTGATGATTATAGCAGCCAAAGCAAAAGGGCAGAAGTCTTAAGTTCCTAGAAAAGTCACTAGCAGAGAGATCCAATAAACCAAATAGGATATATCTTCCTAATTTTGTCTGGCTTTCTGGTCAGCAATAGCTTTGGGCCAGATGGTGCCTAGATTCACAATCAATGTATCCATTAGGCATAGTAGATGCAGAACCTATGGCCCTTAGGTCTTTTGGGGGTACATGAAAATGTTTCCATTTATTTTAAAAGCAGAGGGAAAAATAAATCTCTTAGGTAAAAACAGTTTTAATCTATACTATTAATATATTCATTTTGATACCATGGAAATCATGAAATACAATTATTAATTTTTTTAAAGGAAAAAGGAGCCCATGAAGGTAGAATAACCAAGACCTATGAATTCATTATGTGGTTCGACTAGACCCTTCCCATAGGAATACAATGTGCATAAGCTGCTGGGTAAGTGCAGGAACCAGCCAGATGCAGGAGAAAAGATGGAAGGATGGAAGATGGAATGGAGGAGAGGTGTATAATGCTGTGCATTTAGAGGGTCAAGAGGGTGGTAAGGCCACATGAAAACAAAAGCTCTATCTTACTAAGAGGGGGGCAGGTCTGAGGTTTTCAGCTGTATAATGTCAACAGCTCTGTGTCCTTCACAGCTGTATTCCCAAGTCAGTTATGGTGCCTGAATCATATCAAGTCCTCAGTATTTTAGAATATATATATATTTAGAATATATATATATTTAGAATATATATATATTTAGAATATATATATATATATATATATATATGATTCTAAGGTGTGGCATGGTAGCTAGCTACTAAAAAGAAATAAAATGTGTCCCTGTCATGAAATTCTTTACTGTGCTTCTCTAACCACTAGTACCAGCTGTACTGATTCCTCAACCATATGCTTAATTATTTTATATCCATCTCTACCAATTCTTCCTGCCACTGAGAGTAAATTCACACTGAGGTGGCCTGCATGGTGGCTAGATCACGGATCTTGGTCAGTCTTGACTCCTTCAAAACTTCTGTGAAAGTTCTTACCCTTTCTAAACTTTGGTTGTCTCATGTATGTTTTTTTTTTTTTTTTTTTGCGGTACCAGGGATTGAACGCAGGGGTGTTCTACCTCCGCGCTACGCCCCCGGCCCTATTTTTTATACTTGATTTTGAAACCGGGTCTCACAAAGTTGCGGAGGGCCTCACTAAGGAGAGAGAGAGAGAGAGAGAGAGAGAGAGAGAGCTGAGGCTGGCCGCGAACCCGGATCCTCTGGTCTCTGCCTCCCAAAGTACTGGGATTACAAGCATGCACCACCACGCCCGGCTGTCTCATTTATTAATACAGAGATATCTGCTCACACATTGGATGTCATGAGGATAAAAATGAGGCAATATGTGACACCTGCTAAAACCAATGACTCCTACATGTTTAAATAGTAAAGTTTGTGCTCTCTCAACTCTCTGTATTATTACGTTTAAGAATATTTTTTACTTAATAATGCTCCTGAATATTTTCAGTTAATTCATTTCCCACACAATTAAAGACAATGCTAAATTAAAGAGCGAAGATAAAGAGAAACTAGACAACTGCTTGATGACCTAATTGATAGTGGGCCCCATCCCATCACCAGAAAGATGGAGAGAGGATGGTTTATGGTTAACAGAAGTTGTGATAAGCTACCCAGGATGAGAAGTAAGGAGACAAGGGGAGGAGATGAGAAGACCCAAAGTCCTTGGCCTCCTTGCTAAGCTGCCTTCCTAAATAGGTGGGTTCTTGGTGCTTTTGTTCAAACAATATAACCAACTATCAACTTCAGAACAGGTGACACAGATAGTGTCGATACATGAACAAAGGGATGGCACATGCCCCACATAGGTCAAAGGAGGATAGCATGCGTTTTTTATCATGCTGCTCAGGTGGTACACGATTTAAAACATTGCTTATTTCTGAAGTTTTCTTTTTAATACTTTTGGTCTGTGGTTGAACAGGGTAACTGAAACTATGGAAAGCAACCCTGCAGATAAGAAGGACTACTGTACTTTCAGGTAGCAGAGGAGACAGTACAAAATATAGAGAGATGTATACAGAAAATCAGGTGAAGGTCAGTGCAATGAAGACAAGGAACCGGAGCAGAGGGACAGAGTCGGCCAGAGTTCCTTTACCCAGAGTGGGGAGGTTGGGACTAGCAGGGCAGCAATTTTACTCATCAACATCCTCTCTATTATCTCTCCTTTCTCTTTGCCTTTTTCATCTATGATGTTCTTCAAAGGTTACAGGTGACCTAATCTTTACAACACCTGAGCTGCTCCCGTCACTAGTTGTATAAAGCACAGGGTGTATTAGCTTCCAGTTTGGGACAAGAGAGACACAATAAGGAGGTTTTCACATGTAGAAAAGGACTAAGGAAAATGGTATTTATGAGCTCAGGGCAAGCCTGGAGTTGCCTGAAGATGCTGGGGAGAACTTGCATGTTTGACCCTTCAGTACGATACCCAACAAGCATCATGTTAGCCTCCTGCACCTTCAGAGCAACAGCAACAATCCCATGGAAAACATGTACATTAATCTCATTATTTACACCAAAGTTTTATAAATGTTTACTCACCTGACAGTTATTAATGGTGAAAAGTTCAAATATTTTATAGCAGTATAGTCATTAACATCTTCTGTTGTATTATGAAATCTCAAGAGTTTTCCCCCCACCTCTCAATGTCTCAATGTGAATAGCACCTACATATTAACTATTCACCAGTGTAAGTATAAATTTTTCACTTAAAATATCTAGAATTCAATTCTTAATTCATCTGAAATTTTGCTGGAAACATTCCTAAAATGGGGGAGGGAGGATGCTACTGATGCTAAGAGATTTGCATATATAATATTAAGTGATTTCAACACACTGCAAATATAAATGCTCTAATGTATTTAAATGAACGTTATGCAATCAAAAAGAAGGCCTGGTGGCTCCATGGGCCTTATATGTTCTGGCTCATCCCCTATTTAGACATGTACTAGTTATACCCATTATAATAAGCAAGTGGAATAATGTGATTTTCAGGCCTTGTAAGTCACACTTTAATTTTAAATTCTTCTGCTTAATGTATAAAATTATAGAAAATTTATTCATTTTAGAAAGTGTTCTACGGTTAGTCTGTGTCCATTTGAACCTTTAAATTAAGCCAATTAAGTCCTAACTATTTGCATTATTATTTCTGTCATAGACCGATGATTGAATTTTATCAGTTTCTCCACTAATAGCCAAAGTATACATGTATCTATTACACTTAAAATCATCCCTTTCTCCTTCCTTGTTCTACCTTTAGCGTCTTCCTGACCTTTCTCAGGTACTAATAAGAATCTGTCTCTAAAATAGAGATGGGAAAATCTCCATCATATTCCAATAATATTTTTTCTTTGGCAAGTTCATAAATCATCTTTTCCTTGTTTGTGTATATTCCAGATGTTAAACCCATAAGTGAATTGGGTTTATTCTAGTCATTTCCATACAGTTCCTCTTCTCAATCTTCCTAATATAGAATGTATACCTTAGGAGACCATCTTAATGCTTCCCTGATACTTCATTTTCCGATAAGGACTTTGGGATTCTTATTTCACTTAATATCCAACCAAGCATATGAATGTTAACCTAGTTTATATTACCCCTTCTGTGCCTAACCTAGAATTCCAGAAAACATAGACATCATACATCAAGCAGCAGCACTTCCATAAAAATGTGCCATTTACTTTCCCAAGTCATTTAATTTCATTTGGCCTACCCCTCTGTCAGTCTCTTTAAATCCTTTGTCACTTTCACCCTTATCCTTGTTTTCTTTCATACATGGTCACCCTTGACCTTCTTCTTGGTCCTTTTTATTTCCCCAGAGCCACTTCTGTTAGGGTCTCAGCTCTCCATTCTGTGCCATATTTTGGCTGACTCCCTAAGTTTAGATTAATCTCCTACCCTGAGCACACATGGTCTTCATCTCCGGCTACCTTCTGGAAGCCGGTTTCTGCTGGGAGCCTCATGAGGCTAGTTTCCTGCCAGCAACATTCCTCAGGCCTCATTCCCACGAATGCTGTCCTGGCCGAATCAAAGTGCCAGCACTTCAGGAAAGAAAACTTCTGTTTCCTTTCTTCTAAAGCACCATGTCTGGCCCTAAAAATAATATCTTCCATCAAAATATTATTCCTTAACTCAGTGTCAGAGCCTATTGCCCAAACCACAGCCAGATCTGCCAAGTCTGCTACAAATGTTGCTTCAGGTGCTTTCCCCAAGTTTTCTAGAAGTTCTAGGGCCAAAAGCCCTCCAGAAGGGGGAAAGGAACGGGAGAGATTTTTTGTGCTTCTGAGACCCTGACACTTATCAAAATGTATAACTACAATGCACCAATAAATGAATATATTTAAAAATAAATAAATAAAATAAGAAAAGGATAAGAAAAGTCATTGCACACACTGTGTGGGTCATTTTGTGCCAGCAGCAAAGAGGCTGGCTATTCTTAAGATACAGAAATGAAAAGGTGGGTGATTTAATAAAAAGTTCTGGGACTTCACTGGTCTTATCTACCATCCCTTTTATTTTCAGAGATATTTTGAAGAGAGTTCACATAATAGTAACAATTTATCATCAGCTTGGTTCTCTAAAAGCTCAAACTATCCAAAAGATTTTTGGGTTGGCATTTTATCTTTAAGAAGAGAAATTATTCCAAATATTCCTTAAGTTTACAATCATTCTATAAAATGTGTGCAAAGCCAAAAGTGTGTGTGTGTGTGTGTGTGTGTGTGTGTGTGTGTGTGTAGATTGTCTTCAATCAATTTTCATTCCATTCACATTAAAAAAGAAAAAGTTCTCTACATTTTCAGGGGTTGTCTATAGTATTTTGTTTTTATGGAAACATTAGAAAGAGGGAGTCAATTATGCAAGACTCCATTTAGTTTTGATTGCCTTAAAATACAAACTGCTGAGGTTTTATAGGCTCACACTAAAGAAAGAAAAATACTTACCACCTAATTCCAGATATCTTGTAACTTATGAACCACTAGACATAAAATCATTGAGTCTCCAGGGCAAGAAAGAACCTAAAGTGGAAGCGAGGAAATCAAGCCGGTCAATAGTGAACCAAAATGAAAACATTCACTCCTGAACAAGTCTTCTTTTTTGAAGTTTAACAATAGTTGCCCCTTCTTATTTATTTTTTTCAGTTCTGCATACATGTGGTTTTCTTAACCCAAATAACATTGAAGGCACATTATTTACCAGGCAGTGGTAAGGACTTGATTTAAAAATTAAAATAATTCTGTGCTTGTACTTACTTGAACAAAAGTCACACACACAAATGCCTTCTGGAGCTAAGTGGGCAGCCAATTGGGTTGCACACCTCCAAGGCATCATTCATTCACACTGCATTCCACGGTATAGTAGACTGGGAATAATAAATAAATGGAGCCAGGAAACCCAGTGGTATCATTGCAGGTAAAGTAAATGTCTACAGCAGCCCTGAACAAAACAGGAAGAAACAGAGGGTTTGTCGACAAACTGGAGGGTGCAGGACCCTGCCAACAAAGCAAATGCATATCTTTGAGAACGTGTTAGACAGCAGGTCACGTGCTTATGATTTCATTTTAAAAATATATTAGGAAAGTATTTTCTGTGGATAACTAGATTGTATCTCTCATAATATTGAAATTATTATATTCCAGTTCATGTCTGTTTTTTTGTATTTTTTATTCTTTCTTAATAATCCAATTTTAAGGAAAATTTTTAGAATCAAAAGTCAGTATAGCCAAGCACGGTGGTGCACAGCTGTAATCCCAGTACTTGGGAGGCTGAGACAGGAGAATCATGGGTTCAAGGCCAGCCTTGGCAACTTAGTGAGACCGTGTTTCAAAATAAAAATAAAAAGGGCTGGAGAGGTAGCTTAGAGGTAGAATGCCCCTGGGTTCAATACCCAGTAGCCCTCCCTCCCCCAAATAAAAGGCAGTACAGCAGTGATGTCCATCCCATTCCAAAAGCAGCTAAATCTTATTTATATGTCTATTATTACAGGAATGCAATGTCATATCTCCATTTCCACAAAACTTTTTAGATCCAAATGAAGTTATTATTTAGTGTAAGACATCCATTGCTTCTTTGCCTTTTCTCCTGTCCATACCTGCCCAGCAATTGTTCAATGAAATGTGATTTTGCTCAATAAGTGGGTAAGACATTCTTTAAGGTGGCATGACCTTTATCTACAAAATGATTGCAGTTTAGAGAAGTAACACATACATATGCAAAGGACTATAGCAAAAGGCACGTGGAATTGCTATACACATATGGTTTTTTAAAATGCAGAAATGGGTACGAAGAAAAGGGAGAGATTCGGGGATATAAGAAAAGCATTGAAAACAGTCCTTGAAAATAGACCAGGACAAAGTGATACAAGAAAGGAGTAGCTAGAGCATTACATTAGTGAGGAAAAAAAAAGAGACAAGAAGAGCTGGGACTCATCTGAGCCATGTGGTTGGATTGTCGCAGCCTTTGGAGGAATAGACTGCGTGATGGGAATATGAGAAAGATGAGTTAAGCATTTATCTTACTAGATGCATCTTCTAAGATTCCTGTCCTTTTTCCAGAATATTCTCTACCCAAACCCATCCTTTAAATAATGCAGCCCAGAGCTCAATCTTTGGAATGATTCCATTCTCTATTCAAAGTCACATTATTTAGGATCTTGTTCTTATGATTCTAAATACTGTCTTTATTCAGATGGCTTCCAATCTCATGTTTCCAAGGCATCCCCTGAACTCCAGACGTGTGTAGCCAATTGCCTACATATTATCTATATCTAGAAACCTAACAAGTACCACAAAAGCAAAAGTATTACCTAAGTCTGTCTGTGCTGCTATAATAGAATGCCATAGTCTGGGTGGCTCACAAAGATCAAATTTATTTCTTACGATGCTGAAATCTGAATCCAAGATCAAAGCACAGGCAGAGTCAGTGTGTGAGGACAGTATACTTCCTCTTGGACAGTGCCTTTTCTCCATGTCCTCACATGCTGCAAGGGATGAGGGGTCTTTCTATGAGGACACTAATCCCAGTTGTGAGGTCTTTCACCTCATGTCCTAATCACCTACCAAAGGCCCCATCCCCTAAGACCATTACGTTGAGGGTTAGGATATCACTGTATAAAATTGGGAGGAGACATATTCAGTCTATACCAAGTACTCAAACTGACTTTCTAGTATTCTCTGCTGAGCATACCCCGTCCCCCTCCAGTCTTTCCCATAGGATGTGATTTCCTTCCAGAGAGTCAGACCAAAAATCTTGGAGTCATCCTTGTCCTCTCTCTCTCACACCCTCAAACAATTATTAGAAAATCCCACTGACTTCACCTTCAAAATACAACCCAAATTTGACTTCTTATTACCTTGCTGCTACCACATTGGATGCAGCCGTACCATCTTTCACCTGGATTTCTTTGACATTTTCCTGATTGGTCCCCTGCTCCTTTCCTTGCCCTCCTGCACATGGGATCCTCAGCACAGAAGCCAGAGTGATTCCATAAGAAGGCAAATCAGATCATGCCTTTCCTCTACTCAGAATACTGAAAGAGCACCCATCTCGCTCATAGAAAGCCCAAGGTCTCACAGTGGCCAAACGAGCTCTCATTTATTCAACCTCAGCCATGGGCAGCCTCCTTGCTCCCCGCAGCTCCCAAATTGAGGCCTTTGTACTTATCCTGCACCCTTTCTTGATATCCAAACAACTCCCTCATTTTGTTATGCTTTTTCGTACACATCCCTTTCCCAGTGATGTCTAATGGAGCCATCCTGAGTGGAACTGTACTTGTCCTCCCTCTGGCTCCCACAAGAACTCTTCTTTGATTTCGTTTTCTCCTTGGACCTTATCACTGTCTAACATATGTATGTGATATATTTATCCTGTTTACTCCCAGCTCCTTCTGGGATGTAAGCTCCAGGAGGGCAGAGACATTTGTGGATTTCATTTGCTGCTGTATCCCCAGCAGCTAGGACAACATCGCCTAAGTAAGAGAAACTCAATAAATACTTGGTGTCTGAATGAATAAAGAAGAGGATTAAATGTTTGTAGGCAATTAGAAACCACTGAAGATACTGGGATTGAATCTGAAGAAAGAGTAATGAGCAACAAATCTATGTCCAAAACTTGCATTAGACCTTTGAGATAGAAATGGCATTGCAGGGGAGATGGTTAAAAACCAAAATGTCAGAAAAATTCCCTTGACCGTGACCACCCCCTCCATGATAATTTCCTCCATTTATCTCTGAATTGATTTTATCAAGTCAGCTTGTCATTATGGACAGAGTAAGAACATCAAAGCAAAAAAAAAAACTAAGTTAAAATTTTGGTTCTCATAGATGTCAGTTTCATGTATAAAATGGAGGTTATAATTGAATTTTCTATGGATTATAAGGATTAGTAATAATTATTAATTATATATAAAGAATACAAAAGAAAACAAGTATTTATAAGGCTTAATCCTTCTGCTTTAATAATTAATTAGAAAAGAGAGCACAGACAGTTGTCAGTCTCCTAAACTTATCTGCTTATATTTGCATAATTTATTCACTAAAATTCTTGCTAATGTTATGGGTAGAAATTACCAACCAACATTACACGAACATGCTCAGCAATAAAATGTGCCTACTATGCAATTCCTTTTGTTATATCATTGATTTTTCTATGATTTGGGCTTTCAAATTCTGTACCTATCTTCTGATTATTTTATCAATTCCCAATCCAGTTGCTACATCCCAGCCAAAACCACCAAAAACTTACTGAATTAAAAATGCATGGATTCTTAACTTCTGTACTTTCTCCATAAAGAACATTTTGAAATTTAATTTTAAAACAAAAGGGGTGGGTATCACCACATCCCACTCCAAATTACCCATAGAATTTCAGTAATAGGCAAGGTAGCCTATTTCAGTGGTTCTCAAACTTTTTTTTTTTAAGTTTTCTTTTGCGGTACCAGGGATTGAACCCAGAGGCATTCTACCTCTGAGCTATACCCCCAGCGCTATTTTTTATTCTTCATTTTGAAACAGGGTCTCACTAATTTGCGGAGGGCCTCACTAAGTAGCGGAGGCTGGCCACGAACCCGCAATCCTCCAGTCTCAGCCTCCCAAGTACTGGGATTACAAGCGTGCGCCACCACGCCCGGCTCTCAAACATTTTGATCTCCAGATTCATTCATACTTTTAAAAATTACTGAGGACTCTAAAAAAGCTTTCATTAATATAGAAAATATATGTATATAGAATACATATGTGTGTATATATATGTATATATATACATACATATATATGTATAGTGTGGTATATATACACATGGCATTTTAGTCAGTCATAAAGAAGAACAAATTGTCTCATTTGCAGAAAAATAGATGGAACTAGAGAATATTATGATGAGATTAGCCAGTCACAGCAAGTGAAGGCTGGTATGTTTTCTCCCATATGTGGAAGCTAGAGAGAAATTGAGAAACAAAAGGGACTTCAGATAAATGAGGAGAGAGCCCAGTAGAATAGTGGAAGGGGATTTGAGGAGAAAAAGACTTGTGAAGGAAAAGTTCAAATAATGCTATATTCATATATGAAGTTATCAATACCAGTCTCAATAACATGTACTAGGTAGGGGAGGAGGGATTGGGGTGGGATCTGGAGGGAAACACTCCCAGTGCTGTGCGCTTGTATGTTTCCATCACTCTGAACCTCATTATGATGTATAATTTCAACGCACCAACAAAAGTATACTAAAATAAAATAAATTAACAAAAAAGTATTTACCATGTATAAAAACAAAATTTCAAATACAGTGACATCATTGCACATCATATAGCATCTGGAAAACTGCTGCATATGACAAAGTGAGAGTTAAAATGAAAATAGCATCTTAGCATTACTATGAAAATAATTCGCACCTAGCAAATGCTCCAAAAGGATCTGAGGAACACCTAAGGGTTCCTGGGCCACACTTTGAGAACCACTTGACTAATCTGAATTTAGTAAAAAATACACCCCAGATTCTCAATGATTTGACACAGTAGATTTTTTTTAATCCCAAGTAAAGTCCATGGGACAGTGGCGTGGATAAGCCTGGTCTATCTTGTAGCTACACCATCTGGAATGTGTGGCTTTACCTCAACAAGGAAAGAGACAGATGGGAGAGGCAACTAATTGGCTCCTAACCGCTCAGACCCAGAAGCATATATGTCACTTCCACTTGCAGTTCATGTGCCAGCAATGGTCACACAGCCCCAGCCCACTGCAAGGGAGGCTGGCACATTGGAAGTCCACCATGCTTACCTACTTTAAAACTTCCGACAAAAGGAAACCAATCTTTTCCAAGTAATCAAAAGAGTAGTGTTCTGTTCAGTCTGCTGAGCAGAACCCAGTCAATGTTCAGTCAGGCAGTGAGGAGAAGAAGAGTGGCAGGCAAATTCAGCACAGAGACTAACTAAGTCCACTAAGAACTGACTGGATCCATTAGCAATATCTTTACAATCTAGGACTTTTCTGGTCTAATGAGCACTTGCCACCTATATGTCAGAGGCTGCATTTTTGGTCTCACCTAATCCTCCTGAAAACCTTATTCATTAGGCACCATTATTATACCAGTCTTCAAGGTGAGAAAAATGAGAGACATCTAGGTTTAGCAGCTTGTCCAGGGTCATATGGGTTAGCACAGGGGGACCTAGGATTTGAGCCCAGCCCTGTTGGCCTTGGAACTGCACTTTTAATGGCTCAGCCTCATAGTACTGCTTCCCTGAGATATATTTTCCTTGAGAAAATCCTTCATCATCACAAAGGGCTTTCCGAAGTTTTATCAGGTTTGACTTTATTCCCCAAACTGGGTAAGGAACATGTGACCTAACTGCCACAGGCCAACAACATCCATGTCACTTGGTGAACCAACATACCTCTGCAGGCTCCCTTTGCTGTCTCAATGCACTATATCTCCATTGTTTCCTGTGAGAGGTCGAGGCATGAAATGTAAAGCACTCAGAGCATTGTATTCTAGACCTATCTCTGCATGGAGAAAGTCATGGCACCTCTCCCATTTCTATAGGTGAGAAGACATGAGAAGTGCAGAGATCTGGGAATCAGACAGATCTGAGCTGGGATTCCTGAAATGTCATGAACTGTTGCTGCAACCTTAGTCAAGGGATTTAAGATTGCCTGGCTGTTGACCAGGCATGGTGGTGCATGCCTATAATCCCAGTACTTGGGAGGCTGAGACAGGAGGAATGCATGTTTGAGGCCAGTCTCAGCAATTTAGCCATAGCCTCAGCAACTTAGTGAGACCCTGTCTCAAAATAATAATAATAATAATAATAATAATAATAATGCTATAGGTATATCTCAGAGGTAGAACATCCCTGGGTTCAATCCCCAGTTAAAAAAAAAAAGAGAGAGAGAGAGAGGGAAAAAATAAGATTGCCAAGCTATGGTCTCTTTATCTGTAAAGTGAAAATAATAATGAGATAATTCACATATTAAAGTGAGATAGTATACCCAAAGCAACCTTGAAGGTCCATACACCTGGAACATGAGACCAAACCTGCCCTTCAAACCTTCTACACCGCACCAGCGTGTTGCAGAGCCTTGAGATCTGTCCTAATACCAAGACTCTATGATTCTGTTTAACTTTTTATTCCTATTAACACATCTGCAAACCCTCACTGGAGCATGCATCTTGGTAAATATAAGAACAATAACACTTATATATATAGCTATTATATAATATTAATGCCTTATTTTATACATGGTTTTATTCTTCCATACTTGTCAAACAAATTGAACACACGTCAAGGCAGTTTTTTCAAAAAAGAAAATGCATAAAATTTAGACTGACAAGAGTTTCATTTTGATTTGATTAGGTTGTCTGCTTCCTTCATTTATGAAACAAGAATGGGGTCTGCACAATATAGTGTTTAAAAAGAGACAGAATGTCAAGAACAGGTGCAAACTTTTTGCAAAGCTTTTTGGTAAGATGTATTCATAGCTTTACATTACTAAAGAGAACTCATCCTTAGCAAATAAAAACATTGTAAATGTGGAAAAGGCTTTATATATAAAAATTCTATCATGAAATGTGTGTGTGTGTGTGTGAATCCAGGGGCATTCTATCTCCAAGCTACACCCCCAGCCCTTTTAATTATATATAAAAATATGTGTGTGTGTGTGTGTGTGTGTGTGTGTGTGTGTGCGCGCGCGCGTGTGGTACTGGGGATTGAACCCAGAGGTATTGTATCTTCCAGCTACACCCCCAGCCCAATTTTATTCCTTATTTGGAAACAGGGTCTCACTAAGTTGACAGTCTCACTACTTGCTGAGGCTGTCCTCAAACTTGCGATCCTCCTATCTCAGCCTCCCAAGTACTGGGATTACAGGTGTGTGCCACCACACCCGGCTTATTTTATATTTTGAAGCAGGGTCTTGCTAGGTTGCTAAGAGTCTTGATAAATTGCTGAGGCTGCAATCCTCCTATCTTAGTCTCCCAATTACTGGGATTGCAGGCGTATGCCACCATGCCCAGCTCATGAGATTATTTAAATTAAAGTGTTGGTGCAATCTGAATTATCCAAAACTGATAATTAGATATATATTAGAATAGGTTGAAATTATGGTATTTCACGATCTATATGAAGATTTAGAATTATATGGTATTCACTTAGAAACACATTGAGCTGGCAGTAAGAGAAATCTGACCGTAGTAGCTTTAACAAAGAGAGTTTCATTCCTCATGTTTAATCAAATGCCTGGGGCAGGTGGTTGCAGTTTTTAGTGTAGCTGCTCAGTGATAACATCAGGTCTCAGGCCTTTCTGATGGTTCACTCTGTCCCTGACAACTCTTGTCTTTTTATTCTTACCTTCTTTGCTTCATAGTAGCAAGATGTCTGCTGTAACTTTAGTTATCATATCTATTCTCAGGGCAAGGGCCAGGGGAAAAATGGTGTTATAAGAAATGTTTCCTCTTGCACCTATCTCTTTCAGTAGGAAGTGAAATAGCTTTCCCAGGAACACCTTCCCCCCACAAGACTTCCCTTGTGTCTCATGTCCAGAGCTCCTTCTCATGGCCACCACTGGCTCTCAGGGAGGTTGAGCAAGTGATTATTTGGCTTTCCTGCTCTATAGCAGAGACAGTAGACAGAAGGCAGTAGCCAATCACTGGGCAGATGAGAGAGAGGAAGCAGAAGGTGAGGGCTCTTGAGGCAGCCATATTGAAACATGGCCCTGGGTTGGAGGGAGGGTTCTACAGTCCTGTCTCAGCATCGTGGTCAGTTTTAGCTTTCCCCCAAGGTTACAGCTAGAGAGTGGGCTTCCTGGATGGAATTTTTAAATGCAGGCTTGAGTACCAAAGCTGATAGAAGGCTGTTCCTGGTGCCAAAAAGACTATTTTTTTAGTTTTTCAGTTAAGTATTTCACTCTATTGAATCTCTCCGATCTGTGAGGTATCCTGAAAGTGGGATATGGTATAACATGGAAGTTAGGACCAGGATTCAAGTCTGGCAGACTTGGGATTCAATCCTATCTTAATCACCTGTCAGCTGTATGACCTTGGGCTGGATATGTAACTTCTCTGATCTTTAGTTTGCTCATTTTTAAAATGGAAAAATAACAATGAACAATAATAATTTTGTATTATTTTATTGTTGCTATTTTATTCATAGTAGTATATTACTAACTTTTGTTCTGAGAATAAATATGGTCAGGAATATAAAGAAAATAGCTACATATTATAAGTTGGCTGATCTTATTTGAGACACATGAATTTATCAGATGTCAGAAAAAAAATTATTAGCAAATATTACAAATATCAGCAAATAAGGAACACTATTGAGGTTATATTGTGTGTCAGGAAGTGCTTTACTTGTGTTACTTCACCAAATTGCTACAACTGGTACAGTAGAACATTAGTGAGGATCAGTTAGGTTATGCTGTGATAACAACAACAAAATTTTTAGAAACTTCTTAAGCAAGGATCAGTTAGGTTGTGCTGTGATAACAAGAACAAAAATAAAGACCTCTCAAATATCAGTGGCTTAATATAAAAGCTTTGTTTCTTATTCATGCAGTTACACATTAGGTGCGGGCCTTTTGCAGCAGCTCTCCAAGCTGCTTTGATCACACAACACCCCTGATCACACCTGCCACCATGACCATCGAGGCAGGCATATTAATCCTGTTTCTAGCCTCTGCAAACCTAATGCTCTAACCTCTGCCCTACCTACTTATGCTAGGCACACCTTGCTTGGGACAAGCCAGTAATATGTCTGAGTCACATATAAACTGGGTAGCTTATAAAGTAACAGAAAGGTATTTCTCTTGGAGTCTGGAAGTCTAAGATTGTGGTGCCAGCATAAAACTGAGTTTCTGGGAGGTCCAGTTTCCTAGTCTGTAGACGGCTGTCTTCTTTCTGTAACCCCCCTTGGCAGAAGGAACAAGGGATCTCTCAAGGGCCTCTTTTACATATGAATTTGGGGGTAACACAAACATTCAGACTATAACACCCCCCATACACATTACTCTCCCTGGAAGGATCCTTCCTTCCCAGGGGCACAATCTCAAATGCAAATCAACAGATCCAGAGTCCACATCCCAATCACCTCCTCTATACATCTGTCCTAATCACCCCAGGCCCAGGCACAACTAGGGACAGCCCCTATTTCCTGGAGCCCACCCAAATCCTTCAGTCGCCAACCTTCAGCTTGTCCACCTGGCCTTGCCCGTTCCTTCCCACAGAAGAACAGACAAGCTCTTTCCCATAGCTCCTTCCTCTCCCCCGCCTCATGATCCACACCTGTGCCTCCCATGTGGCTCCCCCATGTCCTGGAGGCCCCGTCATCCTAGGAACTGGGAGTAATAAATTGTCTTCTCTAAGTCAATCATTCCCTGATCGCTCCTTAGCACACCTCAACTTTTCTATTAAAGCACTATTCTTTTTTTTCTTTTTGCAGTACCGGGGATTGATGCACTATTCTTTAAGGCACAGGGTAAGAAGGCACCTAGAGAAACACACTTAGGCCTTTGAATGTTTCCACCCAGATGAGCTACCACTCATCCACACAGGGATGGGGCAGCACAGTCCTCCCCCATGTGTATGCAGAAGGAAAGAGGAGGGAAAACATTGGTGAGCCGGGCTAGCCCCTACCACAGGTGGGCTTTTAGCCAGCTTAGTCATAAAAAGCAAAGGGGCATGGTGGAACACGCCTGTAATCCCAGTACTTGTGAGGCTGAGACAGGAGGATTGCAGGTTCAAAGCCAGCCTGAGCAACTTCGCTAGACTCTCAGCAACTTAGTGAGAGCCTATTCTAAAATAAAAAAATATAAAGATCTGGGGGTGTAGTTCAGAGGTAGAATGCCCCTGAGTTCAATCCCCAGTACCACTAAATAAATAAAATATAAATAAATTAAATAAATAAGTAAATAAAGCGAAGGGATGCACACTGGGAGGAGAGGTTGCAGTGGGTGTTCACTGACCCAGCGCCCTAAGAAGCCACCTCTGAACCAACAGGTAACTAGCCATGCACTGCCCACTTACCCATTTTATTAGTTACCCCAAGGCTTCCCTAGATAGATGAAGCCCACCAACCCGAGCATTCTCAGTGACCTACTTTAACACATTTTTAGGAACCTAATAGTCTTCCATGCGTTTTCAAAAATAATTGCCAGGTGGCCTGCACTACCTCCATTCTCTCCTTTTGTGCGCGGCGGTGATTTTCCTGCCCTGGATATTTTGCAGCTCATTACTCCTCCATGCTGTCTTTCCTCATTGGCTATTATTACCTTAAGAATTCTTTTTGCTATTACCCTTTGTCACAGGCCTGGATCATAAGACAGGCCAAGCCTTCCTTCCTGTTCCACAATTTCCTATTCACTCTTTTTCCCTATTAAGAAACCAGTCCACCTTTTCCTTTTGTCAATATTTTTTCCTTCTGACATATTTTCAAAATGTTATTTTTCTCTCCTATGACTTTTCCCCCTTTACTAATAGCATCTATTTTATGGCCCTGCCTTTACCAAATCTGTCCTTACCTGCCTGGCTTCCTTCTCTGCCACAGCAGTTTTTCATGAACATCTTTTCCATGGTCCACTTTCAATTTTTATGTCTTTTAAAACATCACCCCTGTCTCTACTTATGTTTCTATTAGAAATTATGATAGCATTAAGTCATTAAAATCTGTATCACTTAGCTGTGTCATTTTACTGCCACCCTGTCAGAGACCTTTGGAAATAACACCATAATGGAAAATTACTCTCGTGCATACAGTGAAAAAGAGGGGGGGAAGTGACAGGGTGAGAAAACAGAGACTGAACATAAAAGTAAATTACAAAGAGTCTACACAAAGTGAACAGAAGAATAGAACAATCAATCAATGAGTTTTCTTCAATGTAAATGGTCAGTCTAAATCATTCTGGTAAAAAAAAAAAGAAAGAAAGAAAGAAAAGGAAGGGAAAAAAGGAGAAAGGGCGATGGAAACCTTCCCATTCCTTTTTCTCCTGACATTCTTTTCTTTCTAAATTATTTGCTTCAATTTTATCCTCAGGTCTATGTATTTATTCAATAAGTATTTCTGTGTGTTTATTGTATGAATGAGACAAACTCTCCATTTTCCTAGAGCCCAGGAACCCTGGGGTCTTATCTTGGCTCCAGCACCTGGAAGTTCTATGTGCCATAAGGCTCAGAATTGTATTCAGCTGAAAGTTCCCAAAATCATGTCTCACTAGGAAAGCAGACAGGCTGAGAGAAGAACTGGAGTTGTCAGTGGGCTCCGGTGCTTTCCTTTGTGGGGAGTCGGGAGGTCTGTGTTGAAGGACAGAGCTTCCTGGTCCATGGGGCCCCACCCTCAACCTTGCCATGCCAGCACATTCAGTCTCACACCATTTCCTTCAGCAGGGAAAGGGGATTGTTTGACTCACCCACATTTGAGGGGTTTCTGGGACACTTAAAGAGAAAGCAATGGGAGGGACTTATAGGGAAGCAAGAAAGAGAGCAATAGGGAGAGAAGGTGACTTTAGCCATGTCTTAGAAATATTTTCCTCTGTCATTTCCCAGAAAGACTAAAAAAAAAGTTTCAAAATGTATGTACTTTTTGCTTCTAGATTGTGTTTCTTTGCTTGAAACTACAAAGATATGATCACATGGAATTTCAGAATTTATTTAGATTATGTTTGGATTATGTGGGACCTTAAGCAAGTCACTTAACTCCTTTAGAAGCACTTTTCTCATCTAGAGAAATAGATGATGAGATGCCAAGTGCAGACGTTGAAAAGTGATCATTTACTCCACTGCTAGTGAAAGAGAACTAGGGGCTGATGGCCCAAACCACACAGCCCTTTAGGCAGGGCTGATATATTCGGTTCACTAGTCAGCCCCCATGCAGACTGCCTAGTGCCTGGGCTACACAGGTTGTCAATATTTTTAATATCATCCCTGCATCTGACAATTCTTACATGTAGTTACCTGAACAGGGTGAACAGTTCAAATAACTGTGTAGGTAACTGTATTTAAGATTAAAGCCAAAGACTATGATGGGAAAAAAAAACATGTAAATAGAACCTTTTACATAAGCATGACAGAATCTGTCTGGGAGGACCACATATAATACCATAGATATATTTACTAGTATGGCATTATCTCTAGAAGCCATTTGGATATCAGATATCCAAGGTAAGAGCCCACAGAACAGATATTTGTTTAGGATACTTAGATGGAATTCTGTCCAGAGCTAGGGATGTGCTCTCCAGTGGGAGGAGTTCTGGGTCCTTTATTCCGACACCCTGTGGTAGAGAAAAGAGTCATAGAGCTAAAGTGGCAGCCCTTGTGTGATGCCTGGAATGTTAGATAGATCAATAGAGCTGCATTAATCAGTTTCCTACCACAGACTGGGTAAGTTATAAGGAAAAGAGGTTTATTTAGGTTCATGGTTCTGGTCTAAGGGTGAGGAACTGCATCTGGTGATGGCCTTCTTGCTGGCAGGGTACCAAGGTGATGCAGGGAGCAACCATGACATGGCAAGAGACAGGGAGGGCGTGTGTGTGTGTGTGTGTGTGTGTGTGTGTGTGTGTGTATGTGTATGGGAGTATCTTCTGTTCTCTCTCCCTCTTCTTAAAAAGCTATCAGGATTCAATCATGGGGGCTCCACCCTAATGATCTTTTCAAATCATAATCACCTCCTAAACATCCCATCTCTGAACCCCACAGTTGGATTAAGTCTCTACACTCACTCCAGCACCTCACAATAGGGATTACCGTTCAGCATGAGATCATGGGAGGAGAGGCAGACAAACCAGATTCAAGCCATAGCAGAGCTAAAGCGAAAGTGATCACATGCCCTTAGCAGTCAAACTATTTTAAGTGTCAACAGTAAGTTAGGCAGCTCTGTAAACTTTAGCCTCCTCACAAGAGGGCAGATATGACTTTTTAATCCCTTCTCTGCAGCCACTCAGAGGAGAAAATGCACCTGCCAGGGCCCTTTCCCAGTCTGGCCTTTGTCTCTGGTGCTCTCAAGGTGTGATTTGTGAAGAAACTGCTGAGGCAGCTCTGAGCCCACTACTCGGGCTGAATAGCGACTGTACAGGAAAGAGGGGGGGTTTGCCTTAAACTGAGGAAAACATCTTGCCTTCAAGTTGCCATTAAACTGCAAATTGTCCTGAGAGGCTTGAAGGCTGGGGCTCCCAGATGCCCACTGGCAGGTTCATAAGACCCAGGAACTCCTCTAAGGCACAGTTAACTTCTTCAAGCCCACAATGAACTTGACTGTTTAGAGATCGGTAGTCCTTACAAAGAATTATACCTTCTCTATATTCCACCATTCTCCTTCCAAACCCAGTAAAGAGATTTCAGGAGCCAAGAACAAATCTCCTTTATAATGTCCGCGGCTGCCTGCCCGCCAAAGCACAACTTGCAGGGACGAAAATCCGTGCAAAATGGTAGTGATTTGAGCCCTGCCTCCAGTTGTCAAAAGTCAGGTCAATCCAATTGCTTTAGCAAATGGCCACAAAGCGTCTGAACAGATTCAACCCTTCATTTATTCAATTCTTTCATTTACTGGACAAATACTTAGGAACATTTACTATATCCCAGACACTCAATAAGTGCCTGGGATACATCAATAAACATAAGAAACAGCAAACATAAAAGATACCAAGTTGTATAGTATAGTAAGAGGTGTTAAAGCACCATGAATAATGAAACTATAGAGTGAGCCTGAATGCGGTGGTGCACATCTGTAATTCCAGTACTTGGGAGGCTGAGACAGGAGGATTGCAGGTTTGAGGCCAGACTCAACATAGCAAGACCTTCAGCAACTTAGTGATATCCTGTTATAAAATAAAAAGTAAAATAGAGTTGGGGAGGGTAGCTCAGAGGTAAAAAGCCCCTGGGCTCAATCTCCAGTACCACAAAAAAGAAAAAAGAAAAAAAATGAAAGGGCTGGGGTTGTAGCTCAGTAGTAGATCTCCATTAGGTTAAATCCCTAGTACCAACACACACATGAAGAAAGAAAGAAAGAAAGAAAGAAAGAAAGAAAGAAAGAAAGAAAGAAAGAAAGAAAAGAGAGAGAGAGAGAGAGAGAGAGAGAGAGAGAAAGAAAGAAAGAAAGAAAGAAAGAAAGAAAGAAAGAAAGAAAGAAAGAAGAAAAAAAGAGGATGGGAGGGAGGGAGGAAATGTAAGGCAGGACAAAATAAGATGATATGAGAGGAAGATTATAATTTAAATAAGGCTAAACTAAGAAGGCTAAATTTTAAGTAAAAAAGAAAACGAGGCTGCACTCTAGCCAACATCTTTTAAAACCTGAGATTTGATTTGGAATTACAAAAAGGTTTAATTATATAACAGATATATAAATGCTGGGCATCATGGAAGATTTGGCCTGGGGTTCATGGTTCTAGCATGATTGATCCTTTGCAGTGGAGAGTGACTATTCCCTCAGCATCCATCCATTCTTCTCTTGGTAATTTCTCCAAATTTCATATTGATTCCATACCTCTGCCATGCAGTCCATATGCATGGAAAGAGGCTGACTCCGCCTGGCCCAGAAATTGAACACATAATTCAGGTCCAATGCCAATCAACATCATCCTATGTCCTGCCCAGGACATTCATGGGTGTACCCTTGACCCAACCAGAACAATGAAGTCGAAGATGCTATTTTAATAGCGGTTTCTGGGAATCATCATCCTCGTGTTCTTACTCTTGTCTGGCAGGCTGATGTGATCTGGGCAGCTGCCTCGGGCATTTCGCTGAGGAGAGCCTGAGTGAGGCCTGTACACCACACAGAGGTCGGAATTAAGGAAATCCCAGAGGAACAGGCCCAGAGCCAGATCAAACCATGATTTGGTGACATAGGCCAATAAATCCACCTTCTTATCTAGACCAATAGAAGCTGAGTTTCCTGTTTCTTGCAACTGAAAGCACCTTAGCTAATAAAGCAAACAAAGGGGAGCTGTGGACAAGAGGCCTAGCTTGTGACTCTTTATTCATATGAAACATCTTCCAGTGATCCTTCCCTAAAGTGAACCTCCCTTTATTAAAGACAACGTACACAACAAATCAACATTTTTGTGAGTCACAGAGATGCAAGTAAAAGAGATACTTCCAGAAAACTAAAAATAGTAGAACATATTGAATTAGAAATGAAAGGTGCAGATGTTAGGGCAGGCTCAGGAGGATCAATTCTAAGGTAATTTAGGGGAAGGAAATGACAGGCACTCTCAACCTCCAGCATAATAAATTGTTTCTTGATTCCTTCTTAATGAAAACATTGTGCATTCTCTTTTCTCTTCTGTAATATAGTCAATGAGTTTTCTCACCCTCTTTTTTCTTCTTTTTGCTTTTACTTTTTGCATAGATTTGGTATTTTTTGTTTTTAATAAAAGTGGAAGTGTTTTTGAGAATTTCTATTGCAACAGCAGGGCTTGAACTTCAGGTCAGCTGAAAGGAAGAGTGTGTGCTGTTTCCATGGAAACCATAGCAGTATAATGTCATCAACCAGAGCAGTATAGGAGACATGAAGAATGAAGGGATAAAATCTCTGCATCATTTTAATAAACACGTCCTACTTACCGTTATTTAACCACAGTCTGCGTACATATGCTCCATTCCCCAAAGCCACTCTTCATACATTTCTCTGGACCACATCTAACCTTTCTCAGTTGGTCTTGATTATGCTGCTAAGTAAATAAAAAGGAAAAGAATGTCCTTCGTTAACACATTATTAAAACATTATTATTCTTAAAACTCATTAGACACATATATGTTTTAATTAGAATACAATGCGATGGGTATTCACTAATAAGGGTTAACAAACCCACAGAGACTGGCAGATAAATTAAGAATCAAAACTCACATTTTGTCCCTCGTTCTTCATCTTACTACAGGCCCCAATCTGCATTATTTGTGGTAGAAAAAATTAAAATAGATAGTTTTACCCCAACCCCACTCTTACTGATGCCTCTCCCCTCAAATGTCGGTTCCAGCAGTAGCATATCCATGGAAGCAAGAACACCACCCCTAAGCCTTCCAGTCCCCCAGGAAGCAAAGGATGAAGTCAAATGCTTGCCAACCCCATCTTAGGGAAACTGAAGATAAGACCTCAGAGGCACCATTGTGAAATAAGCATCTCTCAACACTCATCTTCACATCTCTAACCTTCATCTTCACTCTTCCCACCTCCCCACAACCAACGGGCCATTCTCAACTATTTCCCTGTGGTCTTTCTTAAACACATCCATTAGTATCAGGAGGGATGATTGAGAGAAGAGAGGAAGGAAGGGAAGGAAGAAGAGCAGAAAGAAGAAAAGAAGGGAGGGAGGAAGGAAAGAAGGGAAGGAGGGAGGGAGGGAGGGAGGGAGGGAAGGAGGGAGGGAGGGAGATGTGACAATATGAGAGAAGATTCAGGGATCCATTCCATCAAGGACCCTACAAGAAACATTGGTTGGTAGGAATGTTTGGTGTTTTGTACTACACAAAAATCCTTTTATTTTTCTCCCAAACTCAGTTTAAGGGAAATTGTGACAAATTCCAAATAAACCAAAAGAATACTCTGTTAGGGCCAGTAGCAGAACTCAGAGAGCAAAGCCTCTCTGTACTGCAGCCTAAGAAATTATAAACACTAAGTGGGAAGAAGCCTTTTCCTCCTCCAGCACAGGGTGTGACCAGAATAGAAAGTGATGTCAGGGACATCACAAAGCCACCCAGAAGTAGCTGCCGTGTTCATAGTACTGATGACCCTGTGATAACTAAGTGCAGAATGAGGGGCTGGTACCCCAGAAGGAAGCAGAGTTGAGAGGGAGGTTCACCGTGGCAAACAAGACAGTAATAGTCATTCAGTCCTCTTGAGAACCCCCAGGGATTCCTGTACCAGAGAAGATGCATGGAGGTGAGGGCCAGCAAGTCCATGATTAAGGAATATGAGTCCAAGACTAAGATTTGAATATCCTTTTCTTCAATTATATCCAACCTGACATAACCTAGAGGAACCAGTAAGCCCATCATAAAATCATCACTAATCCTAAAGGAACCAAAAGACTGAGAAGCATGATCCCACTACCAGGAGGTAACAGTCAAGATGTTAAGAGGAGAATTTCTTGTTTGATCTAGTGCACACACATACACACACACACACACACACACACACACCTACAAACAAAGCACCCACAAATTACCTGAAATCTTATGAAATCATCTCACAACATTTAAAATAAACAATGAGCTTCCATTCATGTAATCATCTGATTTTGGACTCCTACTTGATAGGCACATATTAAATACCCTTTGAGTTGATCACTTCAGGTGTTCTTGCATCATGGCACCAGTAAACTCAAACAATTCATGCATCAGTAATCTGGTCCTTTGGTCTTCAATAGTGAATGATAGTTCAGAATACACAAGTGACCTTTCTACCCCACATGGACTCTTTTTCTACAAAGATAGAAGAATGGTAATATCATAATCATGGTCACCACTCCTTGACTGTAGAAACAGAAAAGATAATGTTCCAGAAGAGACAGAGACAGATTAATTGTAATCATATGTATGTTAAATGCCAACACATCATTAGAGATGAATATCTACATGGGCACTTTAACTTATCATATTCCCAAATATGATCTGCCTCAGACCAAATATAGACCTTACTAGCTCAAGGAGGTTCTGTGGAAGAGATTCAGTTTCATTGACCAAAACCTCAAAGCATCTTAAATAAATGTCTTAAGTAAAGCAGGATAGGTCCCCTGATCCCCACTGAGTCTTAAGGAATGGGAAGAGCAGGAGAAAACACAGTCTGTATAACGGTGCTGCAGCTCTTCATGGAGTACAATCCTGAAGATAATTTAGAGTATCCAGTGGCCAAATCTTCCCTAAGGACATGTTAGATTTGACCTCTGTAAGTTAAAATGAATAAACTAAGCCCTTTGAATAGCTTTACTTAGGGCATGTACTATTGGGATTGCTATGAGATTTAGAGTCCCGCTCTACCCACATCATTCATTCATTCATTCATTCATTCATTTTATTACCTGCCTGGCCTTAGTAATTAACTAGGAAACAAGACAGGTATGTTAAGAGATCACAGAGGGATAGAATCACAAAACATGTATTTGTAGGGATAAGGATGGAGATGGGCAAAGACAGGACACACATAAATTCCCCGGGTCAGCAGGTAGCAGGAGCCAGGTAGAGTTGAGGCAGAGACACCACAGCCCAGGGAGGAAGTACTTCCCCTCCTCCCTTCTCTCTACCATTTCTTCTCCAAGTTTCCCCAAACCAATTTGCACCTAGATCCTAGGGCTTACACAAAACCAAACCAATCTATCACATCAAGAGGTTAGCAGGAATTCTGCTAGCAATATTAGGTTCTTTTTTTTTTCCCCAAAAGTAGTGCAATTGCAAATTTGTCTATTCACCTCTGAACTCTTGCTATTAAAATGAATGAAGGCTTACTGTAATAAAATTTTGATTTTAGCCATGGTCAGTATATTTTTTTTTACAATTGAGCTTCATTTCCCAATATAGAAAATGTTCTGGATCATAGATAATCTTATAGATTTCTGAACTAAAGACAAAAAAATCTACTTTAAAGGAAATGTTACCAATGCAACCTGAATGGAAATTGTACTTCTGACCTCTGAAATGTAAATCTAAATTTTGCCTATCAGACTATGTTATTATTTCTTATTCTCCATGGGCCTTTTTATACACTGAAATCAGGTCTCTGATTGCTCTTTCCAAGGGTTCTCCAAGGTCAACAAAACCTGAGATTACAAGTAAAAATTAATTTAAGAAATCAAATAACAAGTATTGCTGGGGTCAGGACAGTCTCCCTTTGGTGGTCAGGACAATATGCAGGGCAAATGTCATGCAAAGTGGCCTCTTTACTATGAATTCAGGTGTGTGTGTGTGTGTGTGTGTGTGTGTGTGTGTGTGTGTAAGAGAGAGAGAGAGAGAGAGAGAGAGAAAGTTGATTTGAAAGAGATTTCAATTCGCTTAGAAATGGTACTATTCATAAGGCATTCTTTAGAACAAGATGGTAATTGCAAGTTTGCAAGAGTAGGGAGGATGAACATGCAGTACCAGAGAAAGAAAAAGCAGGAAGCTACAGCCTCTTATTTACAGTTTAACAGCATAAATGTCATACCAATTTGGGCAGTGGCTGGACTCTCACCTCAGTAATCAACCTTCCTTCAAAAGGAATAACTTTATTTTACTGCTTTACAAAATATCTCTATCAGAAAAAATAATGCAGAATTAAAGCTTGAGTGAGGACTGGATTGAGTAAGAAGGAAGTCTTTAAAAGAATAAGAAGGCCTTGCTAATGGCATGACAGCCCTTCTCCAGGACAGCTCCCACTACTAAAGGTTTGCTATAGCCTGGTGTCTCAAATCATAGCTCACCTGCCCTGCACTTATTTTCAGTCAAGTGGATGTCCTTATTCTTAATATACATCATTAATGACAACTAAAATGTCAAGTGAATCCTATACTTCTTGAATCAGCTTTGGGTTTCCCTTATTAGTATGTTTTTAAATAGGTGATGCAACCCTTGAAGACCATATTTTCATTTTCTCTAATGAATGCATTGTTCAAGATCCTCATGTCAGTACATGATTGGAACCCAAGTGTAAAAGTGTTCTTCTGAGGGTTTTCATAACAATGAGTCACAACTAAAAAAAGTCTAAAATGAGGTGTGGGTGAAGGGTGGTCAGAAACAATGACTAGTGCCCTGGTCCTCCTCCACACCTCCAGCTCCTGCAACAAGGAGGCCACAAAGGTCCCTCCAGATTTCCAGCTGATCTGGGATCCTGAGCTGAGCGTCGGCAGCACCATGGGAAACATCAGTGAGAAAGCACACGTTTGGTCTAAGGGTTTGAGACAGAAGACTTCACAGTGTCTTGAATCATATGCCAATTTTATTTGTGGAACTCTGAGTCAGCATCGGGTTCTTAACCAACCCTGTCTGAAGTGCTCAACATCACTTTATTAGTTCTAATATCATTCCTGGCTCCTTAGTCATATTGTCTCTGTAATTTAAGAAGTCGTGATTTTTTAAAGATTTAGGGAATAATTTGCACAGTGGCTTTGATATCAGTCACAGCAGGCCTCAGATCCCAGCTCTATCACATACTAGCTATGTGACTTTGGGGGAATAATCCTCTCTCTCAGCTTCAGGTAACTTATCTGAAAAAGATGGTTGGTGATAAAAACCCATCATCATGAGGTTTAAATCAGTAACAGAGTGGAAGGCGTTATCCCCAGCAATTTCTCCACCAGAGGTGGCTCTTCTTCCTCTGCCTGCTCTTCACATGTTGGTGTGACTCAAGCTCCGGTCTGCACCTTTCTCTTTGACCCTGTACAGCCTCCTGACTCAATGGTCATTGGAATGCAGCCTCATGCTGGTCACCTGTTGCTTCACCAAATCTCTCCAGGAACACAAGTTCTTTTCCTGACACTGGAAGACTGTTCCACCTGTTCTCTTGTTACTCTCAGATAGCAAAATGTCCCAACTTCATTTAAATCGAAAAACTCAGTCATATATGTCATTGAGATGTTCAATAGTGTCTACTTTCCAAAGTCCACACTCAAGTTGCCATTTCGAGCCTCTCTCAGCTGAGATCTGCTGCAGTATGAAAGCAAAGAAGTTCAGCTTGTTCTCCTTCCTCACCTGATGCTTCCACTCCTCCTGCCCCATCTTACCAACCAGGATGTCTGAGGTGACAGACAAGGATGGAAAAAGCAAGAGAGCTGTCATTGGATACATGCTGTGTGTTGAGGTACACTGATAGGGCTCTCTGACTTTGGTGGCTGTTGATTCCTCACAGAAACCAGAAACTTAACAGGTCCCCAAACAAACTAATTACCTTATCCCAACAAGTGCTATTTTTAATAGGTTCATTTTTTTTCTACTCGGTACCACCGTCTACAGATTGGGTAATCTGATGAATCTAGAATCATTCTCATCTCCTCTCTCATACTATCAACTTGGTCACCACAGTTACTCACAACCTCACGAAACCTTCCCTCTTCTTCAGTCTGAAACTACTGCCCTGTCCAGGCTCCTGTTTTCTCTTCTTTAGGTTGCTTCATGGAATCGGAGCTGACCACCCATCACTTTCCCCACAATCACAAAAGAATCTCTTTTTTTAGTTCACTTTAATGTCTTGCTTTTTCTAAAGTCACCCTTCATAATGTTATACTGGTCACACCATGCGCAGAACCCTTCCATAACTCCTTCTGTTAAAAGGACTGTCCAGATTCATGTACTTTGCTGATAAGACTCTCCCCTTCATGTCCCAGCCCAGCCTGCCTCCCAATGGACTCCCTCATTATTCCCTGACTCCCTGCAAAGGACCACAGTTCCTCAACTTTGCAGGCCTGCTCAAGCCTCTGAGTCTTTGCATATACTGTTCCTTCTGCTTAGTACTCTCTTCTCTTGCTTCTTTACTTTCCAAACTCTTATTGTCTCCTCCAAAAAGAACTCCTTCACTTCTTCATTAAGCTGTGCTAGTTTTTATCTCATCTTTTTTCTTAGAGTACTTTTCTGGTAGAAACAAGTGTTATAATTTTCTATTTATATCTTTCTCTTCCATTAGAGAGTAGTGCTCTTGATTTGGGGAACAGCAGAAAAATTCAAGCACACTTGATCAATAAATGAATGTAACAGTGCAAAGAACACGTGGACATTCAGGAAGCAGAGAGAATATACAAGGTTAGATTAGAAGGTTGAATATTTTTAAAATATGACTTTTTTTCCTAAGACAAACAGGATAGACTTTGTTCAATCATGAGCTCTTTTTGTTTTTTCAGAAAAGACCTCTGTTCTCTATTTCTGATCAACATCTTATTTCAAAAATACTTTTATTTATGTTCCTTGTGTCGGAAGGGGGAGTTTTCTACATATGTTTTCCTGCTAATTTGGAGAAAGGGGAAGGAGGAATTGTACATATTGCTTTGCAAACAAAATGGCTCTCTATCATCCTGCAGCGTGTGATCCTAGAGCACACAGACTGCATTTGGCTCATTCTCTACTCCAAGAAAAGCTCCTGGTTCATTGGAGATGCCCAATAGTTTTTAAAATAAATGTAAGTAAATTATATGTCCCTAAGAATACACTCTTAAATACCATATTCATCTTCTAACTTAGAGCTCTAGGGTGTATACAAAATAAAACCTTAGAATTAAAAAAATAATTAGGCCGGGTGTGGTGGCACACGCTTGTAATCCCAGTACCTGGGAGGCGGAGACCCAAGGATCCGGGTTCACGGCCAGCCTCAGCTACTTAGTGAGGCCTCCGCAACTTCACGAGACCCAGTTTCAAAGTAAAGGATAAAAAATAGGGCACAATAGATACATGAAAAAATGTTCAACATCATTAGCAATCAGGGAGATGCAAATCAAAATTACTCTAAGATTTCATCTGACCCCAATTAGAATGGCAAGCATTAAGAAGTCAAACAACAACAAATGTTGGCGAGGATGTGGGGAAATTGGGACTCTTCTACACTGTTGGTGGGATTGCAAACTAGTTGAACCACTGTGGAGATCAGTGTGGAGATTCCTCAGAAAACTGGGAATGGATCCACCATATGATCCGGCTATACCACTATTGGGTATCATACCAAAGGGATTGAAACTAGAAAACAACAGTAATGTATGCATACCCATGTTCATAGCAGCACAATTCACAGTGGCCAAATTATGGAACCAACCTAGATATCCATCAACAGATGAATGGATTACAAAATTATGGGAAATACACACAATGGAATTCTACTCAGCAATAAAGAAGAACAAAATAACAGCATTCGCAAGAAAATGGAAAGATCTGGAGAACATTATGTTAAGTGAGATTAGCCAATCACAAAAAAAGAAGGGACATATGTTTTCATTAATATGCGCAACTTAGGGAGTAGTG
>PVJS01019607.1:0-33525 GCA_004027185.1 Glis glis
CTCCTCCCCCTCCTCCTCCTCCTCCTCCCTTATACCAGCCCTGAGTGCTTCTCTCTTCTCCATCCAGAGGAGAACTTAAATTCAAGAATAAGCTGCCCCTGACATACATACACTCTCTCACACACAGCACCCCTCCTGTTGACTTTTGAAATCATCCCAAAGGAGCTCCGTGAGCCTGGCATTTAGGACATACCAACTCCCTCCGCTTCCTCCAACCACACAACTTGCTCCCAAATACCGTCGGTTTCTTTTGCACTTGGGTTTCTCCTCCCCAGATTCTCACCCAGGACACTAGAATTCCCCAGCACACCCATTGCAACCGACACAGAACCTGCAACCCAGGGTCTTACCTAATCCCCTCTGGAACTCAAACATAATTTTTCAACCTCAACCACCTCTTTGGGAGAAGGGACAATTGGAGCTGTGGTTTGCAGGACAGATCAGAGATTAAAGGAAGAGAGGGGCAGCATCCCAGGCTGGGAGGGGACTGAGGCAAAGCGCAGAGGTAAGGATGGAAGAGATGCATTCCGTGAGGGCAGGTCCACCCCAGAGAGCCGGCCCGTAATTCTGGGCTAGGAAAGGAGGTCTGTAGCTGCAGGCTCCTCTGTGCCAGGACTGTCTCTGCCGCCTGGCCCTGGGAAGAGCAGGCTGCTTTGCAGAGGAGGCCCCTTCCCAGCTCCGCCTCTCCCTGCTCCCTGGGAAGATGGATGGAACAGGCGTGCAGGCAAGCATCAACCCCCTAGTCGATTATTAACAATTTGTTGCTAAGTAAACCAATAAGAAAAAATGAAAGGCATTGTCAGAGAGCATTCTTATCATTGGAGAGACTTTAGAAATGGAAAGTGGGGCTAATGAGAATCGATGTCTCTGGAAGTTCAAAGTACTGTCGTTTATTTGCTCTGACGATGGCTTTTACAGGCACACAGTGGTTGGGTGCAAGGGCCCCATGACTTCAACTTCTGGGGCCAGATGCCACCAAGTGCCTGAAGCTCAGTCCTCAGGTAGCTTTGTAGGTTGCAAAAGTCTCTGGCAGCATTGTCCAGGAGAAAGACCTCCAGGAGCCAGCCACGTGAGATGTTTACTAGAACCCCATTCTGAAAAGACTAGAAAGAACAGATGAAGTTGCGTGTGTGTGTGTGTGTGTGTGTGTGTGTGCGTGTCAGTCACTGGGGATTGAACCCAGGAGCATTCTACCTCCGAACTATACCCCAGCCCTTTTTTTTTAATATTTTGTTTTGAAACAAGGTCTTGCTAGGTTGCTGAGGCTGATCTCCAACTGGCAATCCTCCTACCTCAGCCTCCCAAGTACTGGGATTACAGGTGTGATTACTGGGATTACGCCCAGCTTAAAATTCATTTTCATCCAGGTTGAGTGTCCTTTATCCAAAATACTTGGGACCAGAAGTGTTTCAGGTTTGGGATTCTTTCAGATTTGGGAATATCTGCGTATAGATAATGAGATATCTTGGGAAGGGGAGCCAAGTCTCAGCATGAAATCCACTTCTGTTTTCCACGTACTTTATACACGTAGTCTGAAGGTCATTTATACATTTTACGGGCATAGCCTGAAGGTCATTTTACACAATATTCTTCGTGCACCTGCGTTTGGACTGCGACCTGTCATATGAGGTCAGGTGTGGAATATTCCACTTTTGGCATCTGGTTGGCGCCCCAAAAGTCTTGGACTTTGGAGCACTTCAGATATCAGATTTTCAGCATAAGGATGCTCAACCTATAACGTATTTTATTTAACCCAATAGTGGAAATATTATCATGTCGCCATGCATTCAGTATAAAACGAAATCATTGAGATATTGTGCATGTTCTTCTGTGCTGAGACTTTGAAACCGGCACGTAGTTTGCAAGCACGGCCCATCCCTGTTACAGCCAGCCACGTTGCACGGATTTCAGAGCCACGGGTGGAAGTGGTTCCCGGGGCTCCTTCGGGCGCGCCCCTGAGCCACCTTCTTGCTTGTTCCACCCGCAGCACATCAACAGCGAACACATCCACGGGGAGAAGAAGGAGTTCGTGTGCCGCTGGCAGGCCTGCACGCGCGAGCAGAAGCCCTTCAAGGCGCAGTACATGCTGGTGGTCCACATGCGACGGCACACGGGCGAGAAACCCCACAAGTGCACGGTGAGCCCCTCCTGCCGCCGCACGGGTGGAACAGACCACCACAGGGGCACAGGGCCGGGCGCATCCTGGATTCCTGCCGGGCTTGGGTCCCGGAGGCCTCCTGGCTCGTGCAGACCTCAGCGAATTCGCTCTTTGCAAGCCCGTAACTCCGGAGCTTTGGCGAAGAGTGCTTGTGCCTCTGTGGCTGTGTTTGTGGTTGTAGGCATAGCTGTACCCTCACTCTCTTTGCTTGAACAAGGACACTGGGCAGAGGGACTGACCCTCTAGACCCCTGCAGAGAGAAGTGTCTTTGGTGATTGTCAGCTTAAGCAAGGATGGGTTAGAAATCGCGAATCGCGTTGGTTAAGTTTTGTTTGGAGGTTTTTTGGTTTGTTTTGTTTTTGCAGTCCTGGGGATTGAACCCAGAGGTGCTCAACCTCTGAGCTACACCCCAGCCCTTACTCCCCACCCCCACCCCACCCCAACAAAATCTTGCTAAGTTGCTGAGGCTGGCCTCGAACACCTCAGCCTTCTGAGTGGCTGGATTACAGGCATGTGCCACTGCACCCTGCTTGGTTAAGTGTTTTAAAGTGAGCTCAAGGGGCTGGGGGTGTAGCTCAGTGGTAGAGCACTTGCCTAGCATGCAGGAGGCCCTGGGTTCCACCCCAGCACGGCAAAGAAAAAATAAGGTGAAATCAAAGATAAGACTTTGCACAGTCTCCGTGTGGAGCCAGCAGGGTGTGGGGCTATAATCAGTAGGACTTTTTGTTTTTAGCACACAGAAATCGCTTCTTCAAAAGCAGAGGTGGTCGGTCCACAATGTATGGCTGCGGTTGAACCAGCTGCAAGCTACTCTTTGTGAATTACTTCATTTCATAGATTCTCAGACTTGCATTTTATTCTCATTGTAACATCTCTGAAATCAAGCCGTCTTGAAATCCAGGATGTCTAAGATGCACTGAAATACGCCCTCTCTGTGGGCAAGTTGTTTTGATTGAAATACAATTCACATACCATAAAATTTGCCCCTTTTTTAAAAAATGCACAGTTGGTACGTTTTTAGTTTATTCACAAAGTTGTGCAACCACTAGCCACTGGCTACATCCACATTTTCATCACCCCAAAAACAAACTATACCCAGCAGCAGTTTCTCCCCCATCCCTTCCTCCTAACCCCAGCTAGCTCCTGGTCTGCATCTTGTCACTGTGATTGGCCTACTCTGGACATTCCGTAAAAAATTCCGTAAAAATGTCACACAACCTGTGACATTTATGTCTGGCTCCTTTTACTTAATGTGCTTTCAAGGATCATCCTCGTCACAGCATGAAGCAGTAATTTGTTCCTTCTAGGCTGCAGAATATTCCATTGTACGGTTAGACCAGCTGATGGGCATTTCGAGTTGCTTTCACTTCGGGGCTGTTATAAATGATGCTGCTGTGAATAATACTGCTCATGGTTGCTGGGCTTGCTTTCCATTCTCTTAGGTAGATACATCTAGGAGTGGAGTTGCTCAGTCATATGGTTCCTGAGGCCCCACCAGACTGCTTTCCGGAGAGGCTGTACCAGCGTACATTCCCACCAGCAAGTGTAGGGGAGGCGGGTCCTGATTTCTCCACATCCTCACTAACACTTGGGATCAATAACCTGCCATTCTTACTCTCTCCATCCTAGTGGGTAGGAACCACATCGCATTGTGGTTTTGATGAGCATTTCCTTAATGACTAATGATATTGAACATGAAAGTGCTAGTTGGCCATTTGTATATCTTCCTTAAAGAACTATCTATTCAAAATCTTTTGCCTGTTTTTTGCTTGGGTTGCATATGTTTTTGTTGTTAAGTTGTAAGATTTCTCTATATATCTAGGTACTAGATTCTTATCAGAAATATGGTTTGCAAACACTTCTGCCATTCTGTGGATTCTCTTCCTTTTCTTGATAATTTCCTTTGAAGCACAAAAGTTTAACTTCGATGAAATCCAATTGTTTAGTTGTTTGTGCTTTTATTTTAGCTAAGAAACCATCTCCTAATTCAAGGTCCCACAGAGTTACCCTTTGTTTTCTTCTAAGAGTTTGACAGTTTATAAACATATACTTTTATTTATACAAATACAAATATATGCACATGAGGTTAGTTTTATACTTCTGTTGTTGTGTTGTAATATCATAGCGAGACTCAGAGCAATACGTTCATCCACGCACACAGCCCTGGGTGTGTTTCCCTCCACATCCTGCCTGCTCCGCTCTCCTCACTCCCCGTAAGTGTGAGTGAGACTGTGAGCGATACACTCGTGTCTAGACAGAACCTTGTTTGAACTGTTCCCTTCTTCAAGCCTCTTTTTCGACCCCCCCATGCCTCCCCCAATCCCTTTCCACTATTCTACTGGTCTCTCTCGTCATTCAACTAAAGTCCCTTTTGTTTTCTGTTTTCTCTCTAGCTTCTGCATATGAGAAAAACATGTAACTCTTGATTTTCTGAACCTAGCTGATCTCACTTAGCATAATATTCTCTAGTTCCATCCATTTTCCTGCAAATGACATATTCTTCTTTGTGGCTGAGTAAAATTTCCATTGTGTGCATACACCACATCTTCTTTGTCCATTCATCTGTTGACAGATACCTGGGTTAGTTCTTTCATTTGGCTGTTGTGAAGTGTGCTGCTCTAAACATGGATATGAATGTATCTCTGTAGTATTCTGACTTTCGTTCTTTGGGGAAGATACCGAGGAGTGATATAGCTGGGTCATATGCTGAGGAACCTCCATGCTGATCTCCATAATGGCTGTACTAATTTACAATCCCACCAACCGTGTGTAAGAGTACTTATTTCCCCACATCCTCGCCAGCATTTGTTACTGTTTGTATTCTCATTGCCATTCTATCTGGATTTGAGCGGAGTCTCAGTGTAGTTTATAGTACAACTCTTTTATTGAGGTCTTTGGTCCATTTTGAGTCAATGTTTGCACTTTTTGGTCCTTTCAAGTTTTCTGGGAGGGACCCAGAATTACTGTTGCTAACACTGTATGCTTCTGGGCGCACGGTGGGGTTTGTGGAGTGGGGGCTGGGCTGCCCTCCCTGATGTGTTGCCTGCTTCAGTTTGAGGGCTGCTCGAAGGCCTACTCCCGCCTGGAGAACCTGAAAACCCACCTGCGCTCGCACACCGGGGAGAAGCCGTACGTGTGTGAGCACGAGGGCTGTAACAAGGCCTTCTCCAACGCCTCGGACCGCGCCAAGCACCAGAACCGCACCCACTCCAATGAGGTACTGCGCCAGCCCAGGGCTCCTAGACGCCCGTAGGTAGCCAGGTGCCTGGGTGACCCCTCCCTCCGTGCACCTGCTGACATTCTGGGACCCAGGCCAGCACTCGGAGACCTGGCCGGCCTGTCTCCCTCTGCGCCGCATCCTCTTCTCTGAAAGGGAAGATGCCCCAAGAGGTCCTTTGGTCACTCAGCCCCTCCATGCCTCAGTTTCCTCCTTCCTGGAATAACTATAAATGCTACAATGAGGTCTACAGAAGCCAAAGACAAGGCAGAGGGCAGACTTTCTGTTCTCCAAGTGCCTGATGTGTCGTGAGCCATGCATGGCTCCACATTTCCCGGCCTCTGGGTGGATTCTGCTGCCTGGTCCTGCAGATGAAGACACTGACGCTCAGGGAGGTGACAGGACTGTCCCCAAGGCCAGATAGCGTGTCCATGGTGCCACAGGTTTAGAGCCCAGGCGTGCCGGCTCCTCTGCGGCTGTGAATATGTCCTAGGACATTTCTTTGCCCACAGTAGGTGTCCTGCAGAGAGTGACCCAGCCCCTACTGCGGCCTGGGCCTGCCATGGCCACCAGCCCGTGCTGATGGGGCCCAGAGCAGCCTCTGTCCCCAGTGGGGCAGAGAACCCTGGGAGGGAAATCCACAGAAGCCTCCGTCTGCCGCGCCTGCCCTCAGTCCTGGCCCAGCTGTGCAATTCACCATGGCTCACGCACTCTGGAGAGGACAGTGTGGGCTCCCAAGGGACCTTGTTCCAGTGCCTGTGCGAAGACACTGTAAAACCCTGAGCCCTGAGGGCCGCTACAGATAAGAGCCAGTGTCGGCGAGGAGCGTGTGTGTGTGTGTGTGTGTGTGTGTGTAGATGTGGGGTTTGGCGTGTGTGTGTTCATGTGTGTATGTATGTAGATGTGTGTTTATAAGTGTATGTATGTGTAGATATATGTGAATGCATGTTTGTAAGTATATCCAAGTATGTGTAGATGTGTATGTGTAGATATGTGCGTGTGTGTATTATATATTTGTAGTATTTGCATGTATGTGTGTGTGTGTGTAGGGTTTGGTATATGTGTATCTGTGTATATGTATGTTTGTGCTTGTGTGTGTAGATATGTGTGTGTGCATGTGTCTACGAGTGTTTCTAAGTATTTGTATGTGTGTAGGTGTGGGATTAATATGTGTCTCAAGTGTATATGTGTGTTTGTAAGTATATCCATGTATGTGTATAAATGTGTATATATGTGTTTGTGTTTGTGTGTGTAGATATGTGTGTGCGTGTGTCTACATGTATTTCTAAGTATTTGTATGTATGTGTGTAGGTGTAGGGTTAGTATATGTGTGTATGTGTCTCAAGTGTATATATGTGTTTTTAAGTATATCTGTGTGTGTGTGTGTGTGTGTGTGTGTGTAAGCAGAGCTGTGGGGGTGTGTGGGTATCTGCATGTGGTTAGGTGTGTGTGTATGTATATAGATATTAATGGGGAGGATGGACCCAGGACTGAAGTTCTGCAATCCTGGGTTTTCAGCCCATTACCAGGTACATTTCTTTGTGTCCTTGAATTTGAGAGAAACTGGGGTGCTAGGGCTGTCTCCCAGGCATGAGCTCATACACCTGCTGCTGACACTAGAAATCCCAGTGCCCCTCGGTGTCCCTCCGCAGTCTTTCTGACCCTGACAGTGCACTTGCCTGCAGGAGAGGTGCACAGGCTGGGCTGCTGCAGGCCTGGGCTGCCTCCTCCATCCGCAGACTGGCTGTGGATATGACAGACAGCACACCTACCAGCTGTGCGGGCCAGGTCTGCCAAAGGGCTTGGGATGGCTTCAGGACGGAGTGCACGCATTTGGAGTTGGTCCTCGTGGCCCCACCCATAACACAGACCTGGTTCTCTTCCCAGAAACCCTACATCTGCAAGATTCCAGGCTGCACCAAGAGATACACAGATCCCAGCTCTCTCCGAAAGCACGTGAAAACAGTCCACGGCCCGGACGCTCATGTCACCAAGAAGCAACGCAACGACGTGCACCTGCGCGCCCGGCTGCCCAAAGAGAATGGCGATGAGGCCAGCACTGAGCCTGGCGGCCCGGGGCCCGAGGACAGCGCCGAGGCCAGCAGCACCAGCCAGGCCATGGAGGACTGCCTGCTCGTCAGAGCCATCAAGACTGAGCGCTCCGGGGTAAGCAGAGCACAGGGTCTGTGCCAGGTCCCCGCTTCTCAGGACGACATGATGAGCTTCCTCCAACTCAGCCTTTCTCCCTCAGCACCTTGGGCCTCGCGCGGACCTTCTCTCGTCCCACTATGTGACCCAGCTCCTGCTGGGCGGCTGGAGCAGGGCCGGGGAAAACGGGGATGCCCGTCCCTACCCATGGGTCTGTGCAGGGCGGGTGGTGCCTGCATGTCGGCCTCTCCAGCCAGCACTGGCACGCTGCTGCCCATCCCGACCGTCCGCACTGTCCACGTCCTCCCCTCTGGCCTCTGCTCCTTATGTTCTAACCACCTGTTCTTTGTCTCCACCTCTTTTTCCCAACTGTACCTCCCCTAAGGATAGACGGTACTGAGGTGAGCGGAGGAATCAGGTGAGGGTGTGGGTGGGCTGGGCAATGAGGGCGGGCTGGGGTGACCGTTCAGTGCCACTGCCCAGGCAGGCACTGCCCTCTCCATCCAGGCCTCCTGGGTCCAGGGCTTGGAGAGGCAGATGGTAGGGCACTGCCAGTGGAGCTGTGAGACTAGATCAAGGCTGGCAGGTGTGGATGGCAGTGCTCAGCAGGCTGCAGGTCGACCAGCAAGGAGGGAAGGTATGCATCCAGGCTGAGGCGTGGGACACCTATGCAGGGTCTTAAAGACCAAGCAGAGAAATGTGCCTGGTGCCATGAGCAAGCCCTACCAGGTCCCTGCTCACCTGGAGCTTACACCTAAGGGGAGGAAGCATCGCGGCTTCCCAAGGACAAGGCTGGGATTTGGGGGCACTTGGCTCAGAAACAACCCCAAGGCACTGCGTCCAGGGTGAGCCTCCTCTGGGCCCGATCCCAGGCCACAGTGGGTTTAGCCAGAGTCCTGAGCCTTTCTTGATGGTACGATAGGCCATGAGCTCTCTCCCAACTCCACCCCAACCCAGAAGGAATGCAGGGCCATTAAGATGTGGGCTTTAGCCGGGCATGATGGCCCACACTTATAATCCCAGTACTTGGGAGGCTGAGACCCGAGGATCCGGGTTTGCGGCCAGCCTCAGCTACTTAGTGAGGCCATCCACAACTTAGTGAGATCCTGTTTCAAAATAAAGAATAAAAAAAGTAGGACTGGGGGTATAGCCCGGAGGTAGAATGCCCCTGGGTTCAATCCCCGGTACTGCCAAAAAATAAAAATTAAAAAAAATGTGGGCTTCATCCCACAGCTCCCTCCTCCCCGGGCAGCCTTTCCCTCTCCAGCCACCTGCCACTGACCTGTCCAGATGGCCCCTGCCCCTGGAACAAGTCCCCAGCTCCCTGGCGCTCATGGCGCTTGCTTCGCCGGGCACACGGGCAGTTGCCGGGAACTTCCATACCTTCTTTCATGGCCGTGCTGGGCGCGCTCCACATGCCGCGTGCACGGGAGACATCCATGGGCATCAAGGTTCAGAGCAGTGACGCGAGACAGACCAGCCATGGTCTACAAGTTCCTCTTCAAGGTGGCTCCCCTGCCCCCTGCACGCCCTGCCCCAGCATTCGAGAGCAAAGTGTGGATGAGCGGCGGGCCTGGGACCAGGCGCGCCGGCCCCCTCTGAGCTGGTGTCTTCTCCCTCCTCCCGGCAGCTGTGTCAGGCCAGCCCCGGAGCCCAGTCATCCTGCAGCAGTGAGCCCTCTCCACTGGGCAGCGCCCCCAACAATGACAGTGGCATGGAGATGCCGGGGGCCGGGAGCCTGGGAGACCTGACAGCGCTGGATGACACGACCCCGGGGGCCGACGCCCCAGCCCTGGCTGCCCCCTCCGCCAGCAGCCTGCAGCTGCACAAACACGGAACCACCATGCAACGGTTCGAGCAGCTCAAGAGGGAGAAGCTCAAGTCGCTCAAGGATTCCTGCTCGTGGGCCGGCCTGGCTCCGTACGCCCGGAACACCAAGCTGCCCCCCATCCCGGCAAGTGGTGAGTGGAGGCTGAGGGTGTGGAGGCGGGTGGGAGGGAGCCTGGGGCTGCACCAGCCAGATCCACTCCCAGCAGGCCCTCTCCCTGACGGCCCGCAATAGCTTGCCAGCCCATTGCACAGAGGAGGAGACGGGTTCAGAGAGGTCAAAGTGCCCCACCTAAATCAAAGGCAGTGATAGCCTAGGCCTGCTGGCTCCAAAGCCCATGCTCTTTCAATTGCACTGTGTAGCATCCCCATGACCCCTAAAAACAGGCAGACCAGGTGCATATCCTCTCCCTGTCCAGGCATCCAGCCATCTATATCACACCTGCTGTGGGCAGAAGACTGCACTGCCAGATTCCCGCTCTACTGCAGAGTGGTACCAAAGGCAGAGCTGTGGGGAGGAAGGGGAACGTTCAGCTGGGGAGGAGTAGGAGATCTTCCTGGAGGCGGTGGCACTGTGCTCGGCCGATGCTCTGGCAAGCTTGTCTTGAGCCAAGCATAATGCTAGGCACCTCCGGGCTGCCCTCCAGGGACTGATGGCCCATTGCTGTGGACACTGACACACCCACCCATCTGTCCCTTGAAGGGAAGATCTGCTCCCCGATTCTTGAGGGGCTGCTGCCAGGTGATCCCAAAGTCAACCCCTGTGGGGTCTCTTGGGTTACAGACAGCAGCCTCGCCCAAGGGTATCCCTTCCCAAGCAGCCACACCCAGCCGCTGGCCTCTGTGGGAACTGGGGAGGGGGGGGGGGGACAGCACTGAAGGACCATGGAGGTCCTGGCCTCCTCTCAGACCAGCTGAGCTCACTTCTCCTCTGCTGGCTCCTGCAAACAGCTGGCTCATTCCACACCATCTCGGGGGTCCCAACTGGTGACCCCCATCCACAGACTGGGAGGATACAGGACCCCATGGCCCGGCCTTCCCGGGCCACTCCACCCCTCCTGTCTACAACCTGGTCCCATGGAGAAGCACATTTTACCCATGCTGGAGACACTGAGAGCCACGTGAGATTTCAGGGCCGCCCGGCTTCCCCTCACCGCCCTTGGCAATAAGGGCCACTGTGTGTTCCTCCCTCCCTCTGTCATCCACAGATCCTCTATCGAGTGCCTACCATGTCAGGCCTAGTGCTCAACAGAGGCCTGGCCAGGCTCACACAGGCAGAGCCCTGCTCTGTCCCCCAGGCTGGCCCCGCCCCTGTCCCCCAGGGTGACCCCCTCTGCTTTCCTGCAGGCTCTGTGCTGGAAACCTTCAGCGGCCCCAGGGGTGGCGGGCCTGCAGGGCTGCTGCCCAACCCGCGACTGTCGGAGCTGTCGGCAAGCGAGGTGACCAGGCTGAGCCAGCTGCAGGAGCGCCGGGACAGCTCCACCAGCACCGTCAGCTCGGCCTACACCGTGAGCCGCCGCTCCTCCGGCATCTCCCCCTACTTCTCCAGCCGCCGCTCCAGCGAGGCCTCGCCGCTGGCTGGCCTCCTGCACCACGCCAGCTCGGCCGACTCCTACGACCCCATCTCCACTGATGCGTCGCGGCGCTCCAGCGAGGCCAGCCAGTGCAGTGGCGGTGGCCCGGGGCTGCTCAACCTCACGCCGGCACAGCAGTACAGCCTGCGGGCCAGGTATGCGGCGGCTACTGGTGGGCCTCCGCCCACGCCACTGCCTGGCCTGGAGCGCAGGGGCCTGCGGACCCGGCTGGCACTGCTGGATACCGCCTGCCCGCACCCACTGGGGCCCCGGCGAGGCAGCGACGGGCCAGCCCACGGCCTTGGCCTCGGGCCCATGGGAGCTGCACCTGCTTTCCCCCACGAGGTGCCTGGGGGCGGCACCAGGCGGGCCAGTGACCCGGTGCGGCGGCCGGACGACCCCTGCCTGCCGCGGGTGCAGCGCTTCCACAGCGCCCTCGACGTGAGCCCCAGCCTGCCGCCCTGCACCGAGAGAAGGGGCCTGCACCTGCTCAGCCACTCCGGCACCTGCCCACCCAGGCCACCCAGCATCAGCGAGAACGCGGCCGTGGAGGCTGACCTGGGACTGCCAGACGATGACCTGGTGCTGCCGGACGACGTGGTACAGTACATCAACGCACACACCAGGGGCGCCCTGGACGACAGTGCGAGACAGGTGTACCCCACGGAAAGCACCGGCTTCCCTGAGAACCCCAAGCTGCCCAGTCCGGGGCTGCAGGGCCCGCGCAGGCTGGTGTCAGCAGACTCCAATGCGGGGCCCTCCACCCCCGGGCTGGGAGGCTGCCAGGTGGGCTTCGGGGGGTCCTCCAGCCTGAGCAAGAACATGCCGGTGCAGTGGAACGAGGTGAGCTCCGGCACCATGGACGCCGTGCCCAGCCAGGTGAAACCTCCCCCCTTTCCTCGGGGCAACCTGGCTGTGGTGCAGCAGAAGCCAGCCTTCGGCCAATACCCAGGCTACAGCCCACAAGGCCTGCAGTCCAGCCCCAGGGGCCTGGACAGTACCCAGTCACACCTGCAGCCCTGCAGTGGAGTTCCCTCCCTGCCCAGAGTAAACTACATGCAGCCGCTGCGACAGCCCGCAGGCAGCCAGTGTCTCAGCCTGACCTCTGCTGGGAGCCCCCATGCCAGCTATGGCCAGGCCCAGCCCCAGCTGAGCCCCAGCACCGTCAGCGGGGCCCTGAACCAGTTCCCCACATCCTGCAGCAACATGGCGGCCAAGCCAGGCCACCTGGGGCTCCCCCAGCCAATGGAAGTTGCCTCCAACTCCACCATGATGGACAGCCACCACAGGGAACTTGGGGTCCCCAATTCAGCCCTGGCTGGAGTGCCACCACCCCACCCAGACCAGAGCCATCCCCAGCAGAGCCATCACCTGAGTCAGGAGGAATACTGCCAGGACCCCAGCCTTTTGCCTTCCCACCAGCCCAGCTTCATGGAGCCCCAGCAGGGCACAATGGGGGTGGCCGCACCAGGCTTTGGCCTGGTACAGCCCCGGCCACCCCTTGAACCCAGCCCTGCCAGCCGCCACCGCGGAATACGTGCTAGCCAGCAGCAGTTGGCCTATGCCAGGGCATCTAGCCAGGCCATGGCCACCATGTCGGTCAGCCAGGAGACGGCAGACGTCATGCCCAAGGGCACAATGGGCCCCATGGCATTGCTGCCGCCCCCACAGGACACAGGGGGGACACAGGACCACAGCATGCTCTACTACTACGGCCAGATCCACATGTATGAACAGAATGGGGGCTGCCCGGCCACACGGCCTCCACCACCACAGCCACAGGCCTGCCCGGACAGCCTCCAGCCCCTGCCTTCACCGGGGGTCAACCAGGTGTCCAGCACTGTGGACTCCCAGCTCCTGGAGGCCCCCCAGATCGACTTTGATGCCATCGTGGACGACGGTGACCACTCGAGCTTGTTCTCGGCGGCGCTGAGCCCCAGCCTCCTCCACAGCCTCTCACAGAACTCCTCCCGCCTCACCACACCCCGCGGCTCCTTGACCCTGCCCTCCATCCCCACGGGCATCAGCAACATGGCTGTCGGGGACATGAGCTCCATGCTCACCAGCCTGGCGGAGGAGAGCAAGTTCCTGAACATGATGACCTAGGCCCCGAGCCCGGGAAAGCAGAGCAGACCTGGAGGTTCTTCACTCCTCCTGCCTTTTTCCAAAAAAGTATTAAATAGTCTCAAGGGGTGTTTGCCAATGACTGCTTCAGACTACAGATTAAGAAAAAGTTCATGAGGATCCTCTCTGGTCCTTTGGACTATTTTTCGGAACACTAAAAAAAGTCTCGGTTGGAAAGGAAGGGATGAAAAGCTCATCCACGCAGTTCTTGCCAGCCTTTGGTGCTTACGGGGCCACTCTGTTCTGGCTTCCTTGGCTCTGTCATTTGCTTAATGAGGGACGACGTTGGCCAAGGACTTTCCAAGCACAGTGGGGAGGGAAGAAGGGACCGCATTTGGCTTTGGACCTGAAAGCCACGTTGGATGTTCTCTGGGAAGGTGGCTTCTCGAGTCTCCCACCTGCAATGAAAAGGAATTCTTGCCTGCCTGGATTCTTCTATGAAACTTGAGTCTTGAGGTGTGAGATCCCCTGCCCCAGGGGAGAAAGCGCATTCCCTGGCATCTCTACCCCCTACAGTAGATTGCCTGAGTATATATGAATGAATAAAACATGTAAGTATCACCGGAGAAAGGAAAGAGCAGGTGTACTGTTTGGGGCCAGCCCAGAAGCTGCCGGCCTCTCCTGCCCATGTTTACAGTGTTCCTGCATGTAGAATGTAGCCCTTCCTGGAAAGAACGCTTGTTTCTAAGTACCTCAGAGCTGCTGGAGCTGCTGGGGGTTAGGGATGGACCGAGGTCTCCATGTACCTGTTCGGCCTCAAGCCACCCAGAGGGCTCCCAGTAGGAAGAGGAAGTCGCATGTTTACCCACCCTGATTCCCCATGCACTATCGGCCCACCTACCCTGGAACACTTCAGGCTGGAGGACAGCCTCTGCCCAGGTGCCTGCAGGCCACACAGGCGGCGGATGGGAACAGCAGCCCAGTGGTCTAAGCCCAGCCACAACATGCAGTCCTAGAACGTTCTGGATCCCTCTGCCCCCTGATTACCTAGCAGAGAGTGATTATTTGCATAGTGTGCAGGGTGGGGAGGGAGGGTGAAGGATTAACTCTTGGACCCTGAAGGGTCACCACAGAATTTCCCTGTTCAGTGTGACCAAGCCCCACCTGGAAATGGACTTTGGAACTGGCTTGCAGAAGACCTCATTCCTGACCGCTGATCAATGGTGTATCTCTTCCACCTCCTGCACGTTGCGCTTACACACATGCACATACCAGCTGTTGAGTTTGTGGCAACCTAGCCAAATCAACTGTGCCAGTCGGAGCTTCAATCTGGCTGTGACCGTGGCGTCTGTGACCAGCTTCTTTGTGGGGTCCGTGGACAGATCCCCTGTGTCGCAGCATGTCAAATTCCTTGTTAAGGCACAGAGATGAGACCAACTCGGAATGAGCGTCCTGGGACACAACCAAGGGTCTGTGGCTCGTGGATCTGTTGGTCCCTTCCTGAGGCAGGACCGCGCTTGCCATACCCCACCTGGATCTATTTTGTGCAGAACACTTCATTCCTGAATATACTATAGGTGGGTCGCCAGTCAAATTTATACCTGCAAAACGTTTTTAGCTTTTTCTACATGCTATGAATTGAGATGACGTGCTCAACTTGTAAATAAGTCTTTTTGTACATTAAAAAAGTAATTTTTTCATAATTTATCTCGTCCCTCTGCTTCTCCCTTGACAGCAGTTAATGAGAATCAGGCAGTAAATTTGGTGCAATTGAACAGAAATTGGGCTGTATTTTTTTGTAACAGTGTCAAAATTGACTATCTTACCTTAGCCAAGAGACATTTAATTCCAAGGCATTTACTGACTACTTGCTTGTTGTTGCTTCGGGGTGGGGCAGGCAGGCTTTGATGTTGTAGGTGAATATCTGGTTGTTCTTCCAGTGAGCCGGTCTGCACCCCTCAGTTACGTTGCTGGGATTCCTGCATGCAGGTCCTGGTGCGGACCCCGTCACCCCTGTGTGGGATTCCTCTCCTTGCTGGGCACTGTGATCAAGCACGTTTGAGCCAGGTAGGGGTGGCAGTGAAGAGATGGGCAGGCCCCCACGGTGTGCAAACTGTCCTCTGGTGCAAAGATAAGAGTTAGGGCAGGCAGGGAGAGCACCTTGAGCCAAAGAGATGGTGAGGAGGCTTCTCTGCAGGTGGACAGAGAATGCCCCAGTGTGGCAAGTCAGAAGCCAGCCTTTGGCTACAACTGGGCCACTGCACTAACCCCAGGAGAGTTCAGGAGGGAGGCATGAGTCCCAGCGTGGGGCTTGGGACACACAACAGGAGAATGGAGGAGAGAGAACAGGACTGGGTTAGAGGGGTCAGAGGGTACCTTCTGCAGGGCCCAGCTTGCCAGGCCCCTGGCCTCCCATGACCATTCAACGAGGCTGCCTTGTCTGCAGCAGTTACTGTGACCACAGCTGCGCTGCCTTACACTCTCCATGCAAACTCTCCACGCAACACTAGATGCTGACTGTTCATGAACCAGGTCTTCCGAGCCTCACGGCTCCAGGCTTGCTTGTCTGGGACAGTTGGGCTTCACCCCACAGGAACCCAGCAAAGGAAGAGGGTGGCCCAGGCGCGGGTCCTCTTTAAACTTCGGCTCAGAATGGTTTGCCGTGCATTTCACCTCGTTCTTTAGACCAAAACAAGTAACCTGGCCAGACCTGCCATCAGTGAACAGGGGAAGCATGGCCCCTCTTTGGAAGTGAGAGGGAAAGAGGGAATAGTTTCAACAATAATACAGCTGCCAGTGCAGAGACAGTCACCTGCCCCACATGTAGAATAGATTCAAGACCCCAAAAGGCCTATCCAATCAACTCCAGTCTCAAAGTCCAAGGTCCCCTCTGGATGTGACTTTTGACCCAGAAACAAATTATCTGGCCCGACACCCTACAGATATAATCAGCCAACATAGGTACAGTGAGGGAACAGAGCAGGACGGCTGGTTGACAACGCCTGTCTCGCAAGAAGCATGGGAGGGATTTGCTGAACAAGTGTGGCCAGGGCCCTGTCCGGGGTGGGATGTTCCTGGAGTATCTCCCAGTCCACTATGCCCCACAGCCCTGGCCTCCACTGTTGGGGTGTTCTCTTCCCCATCGTCTTTCCAACTTCTGAAACGCACAGAGTGAAAGGTGCCCTTCAGCAGAGAAGTAACTTTCACCCTCTCCTGCCCGTCAGAAGCTGGGAGCTTAAGATTCTCTATGATTGCAGAGGTCTTGGAGCCAGGCACGGTTGCACACACCTGTAATCCCAGGACATGAGAGACTGACACAGGAGGATCGCAGGTTAGAGGCCAGCCTCTGCAACTTAGCAAGACTGTTTAAAAAAAATTTTTTTAAGGACTAGGATGTAATTCAGAAGTAGAATGCTCCTGGGTTTGATCCCCAGTACCAGAGTCTAGGATGCTCCTGGATTTGATCCCCTTTTCGTCTGATTTGGCAGCGCGTTTGCCTGTGATGCTCTCTCAAACTTCCTATGGGTTTCCTATGTATTTTATTCAAATCCTCTCCGTCAGCCAGAAGCCATGCCCAAAATTCCTTTGGCAATTTCTCTCTACATTTGATGACTGGTACCCCAACACCAGGCTCCTGCGGGCTGTGCCTTGAAGGTTTCTAGGAGTCCTATTGTTGCCAAAAGGTCTTTTTAGATACCACCATGTTCATTTCAAGGACCTTAAGCCAAAGGACATTACGATGAAGGGCACATCCAGATTTTGTTTTTACTCGGATGCATGTTTCACTGACACACCCTGGATTTGGTGTGCCAGTGATTTGGATTTCCCAGGCCACTTTTCTTTCTTTCTTTTCTTTTTTTTGGGGGGGAGGCTGTGGGGGGGCAGATATTGGGGATGAACCTGTTCTTTTGTTATTGTTGTTTTAACCTCTGAGCTACACCCCCAGTCCTTTTTTTTTTGAAACAGTCTCTCGCTAAGTTGCTGAAGCTGGCCTTGAACCTGCAATCCTCCTATCTCAGCCTCCCAAGTACTAGGATTATAGGCCTGCACCACCACAACCTGCCCTAAATTCTGCTTGTAGACTGGCCAGTTCCTTTTCTGAACTCGTCTCTTGATTGTAGTACCTTATCACTCCCGCCTCCTGCCTGGAAGCCACCCTGCCCTCCTCCACCAATCCATGGCCCACTGTCTTCCTCCCCCGAGTCACCAGAGACCTCGCTTTTCTAGATGTTTCTCCACCACGTGACATGGCGCCATTTTTCTTGCTATCTGTCCAACCTCTAATTTCCTCACTGCCCGGCTCCAAGGCTAAACTGCATATTTTAGGAATGGCATCCTCCCATGCCAGGTACCGATTTCTGAAGAAGTGAACTGTGGCCGCTGGTGCTGTCTAACAAGATGGGCTTGAACTAGCAGCAGCCATGCTGCTCAGGAGTCTTCTGGGCCGCTTAGGTGGGCTTGCCAGGCTGGGCTCTGCTCTGCTCCTATGCCTGTTCCCCGGGACCGAGGACTGTTGAACGTCCAGTGGTGACGGCAGGGGTACCCAGGGGCAATGAGAATACACAAGGCCTTTAGGCCTGGGCCGGGAACAGGGAGGAAGCCGCACGGCTGCCTGACACCAGCTGGCAGAAGCACCTTCTTACGCAATGAGGGAAGAAGGTTATCTGAGCAATAACCCGACCTCTCACATTCTCTAGTCCGACTTTTATCATAATAAGATTGACACTGAGCCTCCCCCCCCCCCGTCTCCTGAGTCTATCTCAGGTGGTTCTACACTGGAAGAGGAAGCTGTAGGGGTCCATTCACTGCAGCCCTGTGACCAACGGTGAGCTGCAGCCTCCGAGCCTGCACGTGCATCTCCCGGCTTCTCATTTGCACTTCGCAACTGGAAGCTGGCTGTGTTGGGAGAATTTACACCATGGGAATCAGCCAGCACTAAAGTCGGGGCTCCCCTGCCTCTCTCCAGAGAATTGGTTGCTAAGCATTTGTCAACACAGGCTCTGTGAGTTTCCAATCGCTCCGTGTGCCCAGTGGTCTTTTCAAAGTTCGTATGTCCACAGGACACATTTGGGGGGCTACCTAGTGGGCCTATAGTGCCACGGGCCTGGCTACCTGGGTCATCTAGTGGATTCCAAACTTTAAAAGTCATGGAAACTTTGGTTCAAGCGGAATTAGCTGTACACGGTGAAGTGAGCAGAGGCCCCCTTGCACTCCCTGTCCCTGCCGCCCCTGCCACCAACTGGAGACCATGGAGTGGGGCTCGTAGGACACTTTGAAAAACAGATTTCCAGTCAATACCGTGTGAACTGAAGCCCAGAAAAGTTGTAAAAGAAATGCTCAGAATAATGTGGGGTTTGTTCATTCTCATCAGAGATAAGGAAAGAAAAGGGAAAACCCACTGAGAGGATATCATAGGTACCCAGGGCATGGTGGCGCACACCTGTAATCCCAGAACTCAGGAGGCTGAGACCAGAGGGTCCTGGGTTTGAGGCCAGCCTCAGCAATTAGCAAGGGCCTCGGCAACTTAGCATACCCTGTTTCAAAATACAAAAGGGGCAAGGGTGTAGCTCAGAGGTAGAATGCCCCTGGGTTCAATCCCCAGCAGAGAGAGAGAGAGAGAATATATAAACAATAATAATGTCAGTCTTCCAAAATCCACTTTCTATTCTCTCTCCTGCTCCCTGGTAGACGTGTGGGAGCCTCCTGGCCTCGGCAGCCATGTCCCCTCCGGTTCAGTTTTGGGGTTGGCGCCCTGTTGCACTTTGGGTTAGTCTTGCCGGGACATGTGCTCAGATGGGCTGGGGCTGAGCAGACACCAGAGGCCTGAAGCCACGTGGAGCCGCAGCCGGCAGGCTCCGAGGGCCCTTCCAGCTCCGAAGTGCACTGTGCTGGCTTGTGCTGGTTCCGGCAACTCCAGCGCTGACGCCTGTTCCCATTGCGCATGGCAGTCCGCTGTTACCAGGCCCTGTGAAACGGCTGACTGGATGAGGGAGCCCACGGTGACGTTCTGATCCATGCACTGTGTCCTGAGCCACCTGGGAATTTCTCGCAATGGGGTGGACATGGAAGACCTGTATGGTTGCCCTCTGGCTCTCTTTCACACACTGGACCCTTGTTTAACAAGTAGTGCAATTCCAGAAGTATCCTCAGAGGTCATCTGAGGACTCTGAAACATGGTCAGTCTTCTGGCTTATTCTTCATCTTTTCTTCCTCTGCCTCCTCCTCTTCCTTCTCCATTTTCTCTCTCTCTTTCTCTCTGTCTCTGTCTCTTTCTCTCTCTCTCTCTCTCTCTCTCTCCCTCCCTCCCTCCCTCCCTCCCTCTCTCCCTCTCTCTCATAGGAAAAACTCATCAATTTATGAAGGGAGGAGGAAGGTCACTAAAAATCAGCATAAACCAGGTATGCTGGTACACACCTGTAATCCAAGTACCTGGAGGCTGAGACAGGAGGATCACAGGTTAGAGGTCAGCCTCAGCAATTTAGCAAGACTCTCAGCAACCTAACAAGACCCTGTTTCAAAATAAAAACAAAAGGGCTAGGGGTGTAGCTCAGAGGCAAAACACCCCTTGGTTCAATTGGTAGTAACACACACACACACACACACACACACAAATACACACACACTCAGCATAATTTGAGTAAGAAATAAGATTTGATCTGAGTTTTGAAAGACAAAGAGGAGTTTGTCTGGGGGATTGGAGATTCACCATCAGAAACCTTAGAGGTCAGAAGTAAGTGAAATGTTTTTAAATCACTTAGAAAAGAACTGTCAACCCAGAACTCCACATCCATGAAAGTATCCTAGGATGAAGGGCCAATTGACAATGTGAGATAGAATGACACTCGCAGAGGAAGGGAGACCATGACACTCCATTGCCCACAGACCTGCTCTAAGAGGCAGAGGGAAGCAGTGCCCAGAGCGCATTCGGGACGGCAGGAAAGAAGGGAGAGAAGCAGAAGTGGCCAGTGTCTGCCAAATAGAGCAGGCTGCTCCTCCTCCTCCAGTCCTGTAAAATAGGTTCAACAGCTGCGCACAGCGGCACAGGTCTGCAATCCCAGTACTCAGGAGGCTGAGATAGGAGGATCACGGGTTCGAGGCCAGCCTCAGCAACTTAGTAAGACCCTGTTTCAAAATAAAAAGGGCTGGGGGTGTAGGTCAGAGGTAGAATGCCCCTGGGTTCCATCCCCAGGGCCAAAAAGAAAAAACAGTTCAACAGTTGAAATAAAAAGCATAATTATTTTCAATGTCTGTACAACAAAAAGAATCAGAAAACAAAACAAAAAGTAAATAAACAAAATGGTAGACCTAAGTCCAAACCCATCAATAACTACATAAAATACAAATGCTTTAAAAGCCCCAATTAAGAGCCAGCTGGACTCTGAGCTGAGCACTCACACCCCCTTCCTGTCGGGCTGTCGGGCAGGGCGTGTGGTGCTGGTGACAGGGAAGAATGACAGAGTGGAGCTGAGCAGACTCAACGACAGCCCGGGGCCCAAATCTGACCCTGGTTTGGCTTTGTAAGACCAGTGAGCTAAGAGTGGATTTTTTTTAAATTGGGTCTCACTAAGTTGCTGAGAGCCTTGCTAAGTTGCTGAGGCTGACCTCAAACCTGCAATCCTCCTGTCTCAGCCTCCCAAGTACTAGGATTGCAGACGTGTTCTACCACACCCAACTCCAGCTTTTACATTTTTAAAGTGCTCTTTAAAAATAATAAGTATGCCAGGTATGGTGATGCACGGCTATAAGCCCAGTACTTAGGAGGCTGAGACAGGAGAATCACAGGTTCAAGGACTGCCTCAGCAAGTAGTGAGACTCTCATCAACCTAATGAGACCCTGTTTCAAAATAAAACTAAAATAGGGCTGGGGGTATAGCTCAAAGGTATAATGCCCCTGGGTTCTACAGTACCATAGTACCACAAATAATAATAATGATGATAATAAGTATGCTGGGGGATATAGTTCAATGGTAGAGCACTTGCCTATCATGCTGGAGGCCCTGGGTTCCATCCCCAGCACCACAATACATAAAATAAAACACAAGGATGTGAAGCAGACACCATAGGACCCACAAAACCTAAAATATTTACTATTTGCCAACCTCTAGAATAGAGAATCCAGAAATAGACCCACACAAATGACAATTGATTTTTGACAAAAGTGTAATTATAGGCAAATCAATGGAGAAAGCATAGTCATTTCAACAAATGGCAATGAAACCACTGGATATCCAGCAGCAAAGTAAAAGAAAGAACCTTCGCCTAAACCTTTTTCCTTATACAAAAATTGCCTCAAAATAGACCAGACAGCTAACATAAAATATAAAACCTTAACATGTGTAGAGGAAAACATAGCAGAAAATCTTTATGACCTGAGATTAGACCAAAAGCTCATACATGCCACCAAAAAAATGACCCATCAAAGTTAATTCATGGTTAAGAGAATGAACAGACAAGGTACCAGGGGCGGGGTGAATATTTGTTGGATCACCTATCCAACAAAATTGGATTCAGAATATATAAAGAGCTTTCAAAAATCAACAATAAGAAAAAGAACAATACAATCAAAAAATGGGTAAAAGACTGGAACAGATGTTCCACTCAAGAGGACATGGGCAGCAAAGTAGCAAATGAATAGCTGTTGAACATCAGTAAGTTACCGTTTGGGATGATGTTGCCGGGCGAAGGATTTCATCCCACCTGTGAAGAGGCCATGGCTGGAGCCTGGACGCCTGGTGAAGGATTGGGACCAGAAATTTCTGTCTACCATGTAGGTATTTTTTTCTGTGTTTATGTTAATTGAGGTCTGTAATACCCCGCCCCAACAACCCAACAAGATAGTGTGTTAGTCAACTTTTCATCACTGTCACGAATACCTGAGAAAAACAACTCAGAGGAGGAAAGATTCTTGTGTGTGTGTGTGTGTGTGTGTGTGTGTGTGTGGTACTGGGAATTGAACCCAGAGGCATTCTACCTCCGAGCTACATCCCCAGACCAATTTTATTTCTTATTTGGAAACAGGGTCTCACTAGGTTGCTAAGGGCCTCACTAAATTGCCAAGGCTGGCTTTGAATCTGCAGTCCTCCTATCTCAGCCTCCCAGTACTGGGATTACAAGCAAGCGCCACCACGCCGGCTTGAAAGATTCATTTTGGCTCATGGTTTCAGAGGCTAGCCATAGTTGGCTGACTCCAAGTCAGACACGTGGCAGAAAGGCGTGGTGGAGGAAAGCTGTTCAGCTCATGGCAGCCAGGAAGCAGAGAGAGAGAGAGAGATAGAGAGAGAGAGAGAGAGAGACCCTTCGGGGCTTGCCCCCAGTGACCCGCTTCCTCCCACGAGGCCCCACCTCAGCATCTGCTCAGCCATTGGCGGATGCATCCCTGACGAGGTCAGAGTCCTCATGACCCAATCACTTCCTTTTTTTTTTTTTGCAGTACTGGGGATTGAACTCAGGGGCGTTTTACCACCGCGCTACACCCCCGGCCCTATTTTTTTTTATACTTTATTTTGAAACTGGGTCTCACGAGGTTGCAGAGGGCCTCACTAAGTAGCTGAGGCTGGCCGCGAACCGGATCCTCCGGTCTCCGCCTCCCAAGTACTGGGATTACAAGCGTGTGCCACCATGCCCGGCTCCAATCACTTCCTAAAAGCCCCACCTCTGAACCTGGCCGTGTGGGGGACCAAACCTTTTAGTACCGAGTCTCTGTATCTGAACCCTAACAGGCAGGAGCCGCGTGACTTCTAGCTGAGTTAACTTGCCACTCAGCTGCAGACAGACAATCTGACCCCGGCGCCCTTCCCTCACTGCCACGAGACAGCGGTGAGCAGACTCAGCTTACAGACAACCGGGAGACCGACGCGAGTCAGATAACTACACAAACCAAAGGAGAGCCGCAGCTGTCACGCCCGCAGGAGGGGGGCTCGTGGCACAGGAGGCAATGTCATAAGTGATCCAGTTATGGGTAGATGATTTCATACCGTGCCCTGTCCCGAAGCAAAGCAGGCATTTAAAGGGTTAAAACGGGCAGGCAAAAGCTGCTTGCTTTGAAAGCTGTCTGCTCCATAAGCTGCCTGCTCTGCAGGCTGTCAGCACAGCCATGAGATAAGATATATAACCTAAAAGTTGCAGACCCCAAGAAGAAGTTAAAGAAACTTATGCATGCCCTCACGTAGACCTGGGTGATACTAGAACAAAGATCAGACTAAAGAACAAGACTGGCCTATTGATGAATTGGGTAACAAAAATAAAAATGTTAAAACTTAAAAGGCCACAGGCTTGGAAAAAGCTAAAGGAAACATTATCCTCTCAGCTGACAAAGGGGCTATTGGCCTGGGAGCTTAGCAACCCAGACGAGGAAGACCAGATAGGAAAACCTTATGTAAGACCCGTTGGGAAGGGACAGTGTTTTTTTTGAAACACTCGGCGTTTTACCACAGCGCTTTTCTTGCATTCTCTTCTGCGTCTAATAAAGCCTACTTAAGCTTTGCCACTGTTTGTCTTGGCTCTTTATTTCCCGGCTCATCATTTCTATATGGACTGAGGAAAAGAACCCACCATGGCGGCACCGAACCATAACAATAAGCAGATTTGAGCCAATCACTCTGGGGAGGAGACTGCTAAGAAAGTGGAGACTGAGCCTTGGTCCTAGGGATGACCATCAAGGGCAGGGAGGAGGGAAGCTGGGCGTGATGGTATGAGCCTGTAATCCCAGTACTTGGGAGGCTGAGACAAGAGGATCACAGGTTCAAGGACATAGAAAGACCTTCCATAGCTTGGTGAGACACTGTTTCAAAATAAAAAATAAAAAGGGCTGGGGGTTAGGTATCTTGGAGGTAGGATGCCCCTGGGTGTGATCTCCAGTACAAAAAGAAATCTAGCCAGGCCTGGTGGTGCATGGCTGTCATCCCAGTACTTGGGAGGCTGAGACAGGAGGATCACAAGTTTGAGGCCAGTCTTCACAACTTAGCGGGAAACTGTTTCAAATAAATAAAGGTCTAGAAGTGTAGCTCAGAGGTAGGAGTCCCCTGGGTTCAATCCCCAGTACCAAAAGAAAAAAAGGGGGGGGCAGGGAAAGGTATTCCAAGCGAAGGAAAGGGCACGTGCAAAGACCCTGAGGCAGAGGGGATGGCCCTGGTACAAGTAGCTAAAGAGCTGGTGTGGCCAACAGTGGCAAGGGCACGGTATGAGAGGGGCTTGGGGTACCGAGGAAGCCTGACAGGTTGAGGCCTCATAGGTGAGGGTAAAACTCCATACTTCCCGGGACAGTGTCAGAGCGCATCCAAGAGGTATTTGCAAGGAAATGACAAGGCCTGCTGTTGGAAAGTTCCATCTAGCTGCAGGGTACGCACGCCAGCGCCTGCAGCTCTGGCCACTGCGGGCTCCTGGGGAAGGAGGCGGCAGGGTGGACGGCGGTAGTAGGTTCAAGAGCTACTCGGGTGACACCAGTGGGACTCAGTGGTGGTTCCAGGTGAGGAATGAGTGGGAGGGAGGTGTCGGGAACGCTCCTAGGTTTCTAACACGACTGACCCCGAGGTGGAGACCTGGACCCATGTGTGCGGTGGTGGGACATGGCAAGGTCAGATTTGCACAAGCTGAGTGTGACGTGTTTTTGAGGTGCCAAAAAGAATCGACGATGTGGAGTGAGCCCGGGAAGTGGCCTGGGCACCAGAAGCACGTGGGGTCCTTGGAAGACATAGATGAGCTCCCCAGGAGAGCATGGGGCCTCAGAGGGGCAGGGCCTGCTTCCGAGCCTCTGGCAATCCCACCGATCATGCCAGACCGGAATGCTAGCCGCCAGGGAGTCCAAGAAGGGAGGCTAGTATAGGAGGGAAGAGTCAGGGTGCAGCGTCCCAGACTCTGGGGAGAGGCTGCATGTCCAGGGAGTAGGCAACTTGGGCGAGGCCCCATCACCCCATGGAGCGACCCGGCTGCTCTCACAGCCGCACCCAACTGTGGGGAAATCCCGTAGCTGGAACTTTCGAGAAGACCCAGAAGCCTCCACTCTTCATCCTCATGCTGGCTGCCCCGGCTGTGTTCAGTCCCTGCAGCCCGGATGTAGGTGCTTCTACGTCACCCGGGCCAGGTAGTTCCCTCAGACCTCATCCCCTTCTTCCCCATGCCTCAGTTCATCCGCCAGCCTCTCTGCTGCCCCGAGTGCGTTCCCACGATGCTCCGCGTCAGGGCCTTTGCACTCGCTGTGCCGTTGCCTGGGATCCTTTTCCCCTAGCTCTCCGAAAGACTCACACCCTGGCTCCTTCTGGTGTTTGCTCTCCTGACGACCCTACTTAAAATCATAACACCCCCAGCCCGCCTCTTTAACTGCTGTATTTTTTTCCCCTATAGCACAGATGAGCTTCAAACTCGCTGTGCCGGGCTGGGGTGTAGCTCAGTGGTAGAGCGCTTGCCTGGCATGCGCAAGGCCCAGGTTCCATCCCCAGCACCACGGAACAAAGCCAAGTCTCTCTGTCCTTTGCGCTTGCTGGGCGTGGTCACTGGTGACAGGCCCTGTGTCTGTGTGTGCCCTAGCGAAGCCAGGCGGAGAGCGGAGAGGAGAGCGGGAAGGAACCCAAGCAGAGGCGCTCTTTCTGGAAGGCTGCAGGGACGAGCACAGTGGTGGGTGAGGTTTGCTTGTGATTTTGTTTAACAGGAAGAACCTGGGCGTGTTGTAGAGCTGCTGAGACGCCGAGCGGAGAGGGAGAGACGCCCGAGCCACGTGGCAGGGCGGAACCCGGGCCCAGGCAGGCGGCTGCACACAGCAGCAGGACGCTGCCCCTGTCGGGAAGGAAAGAGGACCGGGACGGCGGAGGTGGTTTGTGGCTTTGGAACCGAGAAGAAGAGAGCTGCTGCCCTGTCCCTGGATGTAAGGGTTGAGGGGGTCTCCTGGAAGGCAGTGACCAGAGCCCAAGAAGAGTGGAGAAGGTTTGGGGTTTCTCGTAACAAGAAGTGAGTCATCCGGAGAAGTCTGAGGGCCTCCGAGGAGGAGAGAGGTCACCAGAAGACGTACAACCAGGGAGCCAAAGATTTATTTAAGTCTTTCTTATTTTTTGGTACTGGGAATACCTCCAGCCCTTTTTCAATTTTTATTGTTTTATTTTGAAACGGGGTTTTGCTAAGCTGCTGAGGGCCTTGCTAAGTTGCTGAGGCTGGCCTTGAACCTGTGATCCTCCTGTCTCAACCTCCGAAATACTAGGGTTACAGGTGTGCGCCACTGCACCCCAGGTCTTTCCTCTTACGTGGGCATTGAGGATCCAGAGGCAGGTCGGGATTTGGGGACAAGGCCTTTTTCCGGGAGCTGCTTCTCTGCTGTGGGCAGAGGAGGGATTACGTCTAAGCGCGCTGCTTTACAAGGTGAGGGACGACCCGTTAGGCTGCCGCCAGCGCGCCAGCTGCTGGACCTGGAGGCAATTCCCCCTGCCCTTTATTGCCTCTCGCGGTGGGGTGACGCTGGGCCCTGCTTTACGAGCCGGCAGCGCGGCCTCCTCCAGCGACCTGCTGTCAATAGCGGTTGTGTTTTACATTACGGCGGAGCGATTTATGGGCCAGCCCAGCACTCCGCAGACAGCCATTTGGTCAGGGAGGAAAATGACCTAACGCTTGAGACATTTGGAAGCTGGCAAAGAGTGTGTGTGTGTGTGTGTGTGTGTCTGTGTGTCTGTGTGTATGTATCTGTGTGTGTGTGTGTGTGTGTGTGTGTACACACGGGTAACTGCACCTATATGTGTGCAACTTGTTTGCTGACGCTCCAGGTCCTGGCAAGCAGGAGTGGCTCGGCCTTGGCCTTGCATGCTCACAGTCAGGCCTCCAGGGAGGCAGGTGACCCTGAGTGCCTAGCTCCTGCCGAATCACCTGAGCCACGCGCCGTTCGACTATGCGTCCCTGGGCCTCGCGCCTGTGCCTGGCACCCTGCAGGGCTCCGGCCCTGGCTGTGGAATCACTGCGTGAAGGCATGAGCACCGGCCGGCCGGGCCCGGCAGCAACCTCTGTCCATCTCCTGTTAGGCACTGAGCCCCTCGCCAGCAGGTGCCCCAGCCCCGCCCGGCCCTGGCATGTAGGAGGCACTCAGAGATGTGTGCTGCACCCCCTGGGATGGACTGAACAGGCCAGAGAACGGGGGTCAGGTGACTGTCCAGTTGCAACCGGAAGGCCTCCGTCTCAGACCCAGCAGGAACAGGGGAACCAGCTGACACGGCTGTCTCCTCCTCCCCCTCCCCCATCCCACAGCCCCCCAAGTGGAGCTGGAGGGTCCCAGGCTCCATCCCAGCCTCCGTCCCTGCCCTCCTCTTCTTTCTCTCCTTCTACTGCCTGCTTGACGTTCCGCAGCCTCTTCCACCCACATCCTCATCCCCACACCATCTGCTCCTCTAGTCTCCTCATCTCAGTCCATGGCACTAAGACAGGAACCCAAGAGCCAGCGGAGATGGTTCATTTCTTTTTTCTTTTTACTTTCTGTGGTACTGGAGATTGAACCCAGAGGCACTCTTCCTCCAAGCTACATTCCCCAGCCCGTTTCTAAACATTTTATGTTGAAACACGGTCTCTCTAAGTTGCTGAGGCTGGCCTGGAACCTGTGATTCTCCCGTCTTGGCCTCCCAAGTACTGGGATTGTGCAGGCATGCACCACCGCGCCTGGCCTGTAATAGTTAATTTCAAGTGTCAACTTGACTGGGCCCTGGGGCGGCCAGATAATTGGTTGAACATTATTCTGGGTGTTTCTGGATAGAATTAGCCTTTGAGTAAAGTCGATGGCCTTACCCAGTGTGACTGGGGCTCATCTACTCAGTGTTGAACAAAAAGCAGAGTAAAGGAAAATTCTCTCTCTCTCTCTCTCTCTCTCTCTCTCTCTCTCCTTGACTGTCTTCAAGCTGAGTCCTCAGTCTTTTTTGTTGTTGTTGTTGTTGTTTTGGGGATTGAACCCAGGGGCATTCTATCTCCAAGCTACACCCCCAGCCAACCCCGCCCCCTTTTTTTTGAAACAAGATCTCACTGAGTTGCTGAGAGTCTAGCCTTGAACCTGTGATCCTCCTATCTCAGCCTCCCAAGTAATGCAATTACAGGCATGGGCCACAGCACCTGGCTTGGGCATCGGTGTTCTCCTATCTTTGAATGTGGGTTTGGTCTGGAATTTTCACCATCAACGCTCCTTTTCTCAGGCCCTCGGGCTCGGGCTGGAGCCACACCACCAGCTCTGCCGAATCTCCAGCACTGTCCGGACAGAGTCCCTGGGAACAAAGTGTGGACACTGTGCCGGGCTCAGCAGCACTCTAGGACCTCAGCGCACAGGCAGAGCACGCTCACAGGACGGCTGCTCGGGGCCCGGCCCATGAGACGTGGCCAGGCCACAGCAGGTGTTCTGTGTTGTCCCAGGGCCATGTCCACAGAAGAACACTGCAAGACCAGGGGACCTTGATAGTGAAAGGCACACAGTTGAATGGACCATCGGGGGACGGAGGTGGGGGTGCCTACCGTGGGCGCCATGGAAGACGCCTCCCAGGCCTCGCGGATGGCAGCAGTGGCCCAGGACCACGTAACAGCCCACTGACCTAGGGCTGGTCACTGGAAACAGCCACATAGGAAGCTGTCACATCTGGGTCTGGAATTTCCCCAAAGACTCATGTGCAGAAAGCTTCAGAGGCGGGGCACCGGGGCATCCTTGGCCCCTTCCTCTTGCTCTGTCTGCTTCTGGCCGCCATGACATGTCCTTATTATATGGTGCTGGGGATTAAACCCAGGGGCATTCTACCTCTGAACCTCGTCCCCAGTCCTATTTTATTTTATTATTTTGAAAGAGGTTCTTGCTAAGTTGCTGAGGGTCTCACTAAGTTGCTGAGGCTGGCCTCAAACCTTCAATCCTCCTGTCTCAGCCTGGGATTACAGTTGTGCACCACCACCCCTAGCAGGGTTGGAATTATCTGAAAGCTCACCCCTGTTCGCCTGCTCCTGGGGGCCTGAGCTCCTGTCCTCTCCTACCACGTGAGTCGACTCAGGTCCGGAGACATCGCCTGGGGGCTCCCAATAGCCCTGCAGGTTATCTCCATTCTCAGACAGGGAAACTGAGGCACGGAGAGGTTCCCCTGGTGTCCCCAAGGGTGAGCACATTCTGCCTGGCAAAGGGCAGGTGCTGAGAGGACTGGCTTGCTATGGGCTATGTGTGGGGGACCCTGCGTATCTGACACCCCGGGGTCATTTATAACATGCCTTCCCCTGCCAAGAAAATCATTATCAGTAATAATCATGTAATACAAGATGTGAATGGCCAGAAAAGAAACACCCACAGATTTAAATATATATATATACATATATATATATATATGCAGTGTTCTGCTTTAATTATACAACCATGTATATGGTATTTATATATTACACTTCTATATATTGATGTTTAATATATTGATTTTATACTTACATATTATATAATATAACATATATAATTTAACATATGATCATTCAGGTTAAAAAATAAATAAAGGAAATGAAAGCAAACATCACGGCACCAAAAATGGAAAAGCTCCACTATTTACCTGGGACGTTCCACTGATAATTTGGACCTTGATCCTACGTTGCAGGCTGAGGTAAGACAATTTTATGTAAAAAGCTGTCTCATACCTAATTAGTGAATTTTAATAAAACTAAGACATCTGCAAAGGGTACGACTTACTAGGCCATGCAATGAGGTAGCATTTTATTTTATTATTATTGAATTACGAAATAGCCAACTGCCATCAAAGGTATACACTCAAATCTTAAAGGTATGATTCAATTCTCCCAGCAGCAGCTGGCACTGGCTCCGTGTTTCGGTTTTGATGAGGAATTAACATTGGAGCTCTGTCACCGTTGTCTAAGTTATGTGCACTGGCCTCCAACCTGGGATCCTCCTGTCTCAGCCTCCAATTCTGGGATTACACCTCGCCCGGCTAACATGTGTTGATTTGAAGTTCATTTGCTTGCTATGAAAGCTCAAGCACAGCTATTTTTTAGACATTGAGTCAACAGAAAAGTTGGTTTTTTTTTTTTCCACAGAGGAAAATTGTGCCAGGCATGGTGGTACACGCTTGTAATCCCAGTACTTGGGAGGCTGAGACAGGAGGATCATGGGTTCACGGCCAGCCTCAGCAACTTAGTAAGACCCTGAGCAATTTATCGAGACTGTTTCAAAATAAAAAATAAAAATGGCTGGGGGTGTAGCTCAGAGGTAGCATGCCCCTGTGGGCATAATCCAATAATAATAATAATAATAATAATAATGATGATAATATATTATTATAATTAGATATAATACAACATATTATATTACATAATATATTATAATAATATAATAATAATAATAAATAATAATAATGAGGAGGAGGAGAAAGAGGAGGCAGTGACCGTGGGCGGGGGGTGCATGCCTATAATCCCAGTACTTAGAAGGCTGGAGGATCACAGGTTCGAGGCCAGCATGCGGTAACCTAGTGAGATCCTGTGTCAAAATTTAAAAAATAGAAAGGAACCAGGCATAGTGGTACATGCCTGTAATTCCAGAACTTGAGAGCCTGAGGCAGGAGGCTCGCAGGTTCAAGGCCAGCCTCAGCAATTTAGTGAGACCCTCAGCAACTTAGCTGGGAAGTTTTTTCTTATAATACATTGCTACTTGTACATTATTCTATTTACTGAGAACCACAGGCTGTGCCGACCACCGGGGGATATAGCAATGAAGGAGACACGATCCCTGCCCTCAGGGAGTTTATAGATTAATAAGAGATTAACAAACACGTAAAAACAATAAATAAGAACTCCAGGCAGGGACATGGGGGTAAAAGACAGCAGGAGAGGGTGGAGCGCAGGGGCAGGGAGCGAGACCTTGGCTGGGAGGGTCTTTCCTTAGGCGTGTCTGTCCCGGTTGCTCTGTGGCTGTCTGTTGTGTGCAGTAGATGAACTTTCACCATTTTCTTTCCATTTTCCCTTTTCTCAGGGGTCTGGGAGCACGGCACCAGCTGAGTTGCCCTCCAGTCGTGACTTGCCCCTGCCCCTGTGTTCCTTACTGCCTCTGGAGAGGGCCTCACCCTCTTGCAGGTGGATCCCTTCCACCCTCCCTTGGCTCACTGACTTTAGCCCCGGCCCCCACCCTGCGTTACTCCTGCTCATCCCAGTGGGAATTTCTTGGAGGTGGCTCCCCTGGTGTCTTCTCAAGACTGCCAAACAGTTTTCTGAGATTTCATCCTGACTCTTGCATTAAACCGTTTTCAGGATCTCTCTCTCTCTCTCTCTCTCTCTCTCTCTCTCTCTCAATGGATATTGAACTCAGGAGCATTCTACCTCCGAGCTATACCCCAAACCCTTTTTACTTTTTATTTTGAAACAGGGTCTCGCTAAGTTGGTGAGGGTCTCACCAAGTTGCAGAGGCTGTCCTCAAACCTGCAATCCTCCTATCTCAGCCTCCCAAGTGATGGGATGACAGGTGTGCGCCACCAGGCCCGGCTTCTCTGGAGCCCTTTCTGAGTCCTCATAATGATGCGGCTCTCTCTCACTGTGCAGCATTTTGCCATGGCTCCATCGAGAAGATTGTGTATCTCAGCCTTCCTTGGGTAGGTCATGAAGTCCCTTTGTCAAGGGTCAGTGGGCAGGTGGTACCTCAGCCTGCAGCACTGTAAATCCCCACTGGGGCGACTGACAGGTGCGGGTGGGGGCACAGAGCCCAGACCTGCGCCAGGACAGGTCAGTTGTGCTGTCTCCTCCCCATGGCTTGGGCTCCGACACACCCAACAGAAGAGCACCTGGAAACCCCTGTCACCGTGATTCACCTCTGCCCCACCCCCAGACTTGACTTAAGAGAATCCATGGGGCACAAGACCATGGGCTGCCTCGCTGGGAAGTCTCTCTTCCCAAGTTCCCACTAGCCCCACAGCTGGAGAGGTTATTCACGTTAACCTCCTATTTAGAAATTAAACTCCGATCTGAAAATTAAGGATTGTAATTTAGCATTAACCCAAATGTCAAGATGAAATGAGACACACTGTGGGGGAAATTTAATTCCATATTGCCAAAGACCCGTTTTACTTCTAATAACCAGCCACTCACATGGTGCCAATATTGATGGATCATATGTTTAAAATTTTGATAGCTCATTCATTTCTATAATTACATTTATTTCAAATTAAATAACTCTCAAATACCCTTGATAAACAAAGAGACAAAATTAATCTGGGGGTCAGAATTAGCCTGCCGTCGAACCCCTGCCCTGTCCTCTCTGGAAGTCCTTGCAGAGAGGTGTCCTGTGCTCAAAGAAGATGCTTTGCATTCGAACAACTCGTCACCTCATCTGTCCTTTGCGATGACCAGGAGCATGGAGACGGGCCATTTACCAACAGAGCCAATGGCCCCAACAACACCAAACACAGTTGTGGGTGCAACAGCCTGGGGCGCAGGAAAGGTACGAGTGTTATCATCTGTCCCCAGCCCGCTGGTTACTGGTGAGCAGCCTCGGGCAAGATCTATCCAGTTGCCCTTCCTGAGCAGGGTGGTAGAAACACCCAGTAATCCCAGCCCGCCCACAGCTGGCACCGGGCCCGTCTCCTGGCCGCCACTGGCTCATCTGAGAATGTAGTCATGAACGAGTGTGGTCAACCAGGTGGCCTGGGGGCCTGAGCAGCTGGGCTGTGTGGGTGATGTCGTTGGTCTGAGCAGAGCCTTTTGCACGGTCAGAGTTGGCACCATGAGTGCTGTGGGGGAGTCGGTCCACAGAGCCGGGCAGGAGTGGAGAGCCAGCAGCCCTGCATTAGGGACAGGGACCCGTGTCTGCCTCTGATGCTCGGGGGCAGTTCCCTGCGCAGCCGTGCTACTGGCCCCCTATCCTTGGAGGTCTGAACTGGTCTCTGCACTTACTCATTGTCTTCTCTCCAGCTAGGGGCTGCGGCAGCTGGGTAGAGAGCGCATGATCCCACATTATGGAACTGGATCCTGGTGTGAACAGAGAACTTGCAAGAGCGGCAGGTGACATCTGGGCCTGAGGGTGTCCTGCCTGGAGCCAGCTGAGGTCACTGTAGGGCGGGCTGGTGAGACCTGCCAGGGTCCCGGGTCTTGGAATACAGCAGAGAGATGAGTCTGGGAGAGAGAATGAGGGCTCAGCTCCACTCCAGGGCTTTAGTGGGGATCAAGTAGGACCCCACATGCAGGTGCAGGGCAGCACTGGCCATGACCACCTGAGGCTGGACGGGATGCAGCACGCCTGGGCCCTGCACAGGCCCTAGCCGTGATCATGGAGAGCGGAACCCCACAAACTCAAGGCTTGTGCCCTCCTAGTCCTGGGGGTTTCATTTCAAATCCGTGAAGTTTCAAGCCCACGATGGTAAGATCTCGGGTCCCGCCTGAGAGTGACGCGGACTGACAGGGAAAAGTGAGCGCCGACGGCTCGAGAAGCACTCACCACGAGCCGGGAGAATATGTCGAGCAAATCTCGTTTATTTAGGAAGACAGGGCAGTTTTAAAGTGAAACCCATAAAGGAATCCCCGGGCAGTAGGGTGTGGCCCAATGGCACGCAACGGGTCGGGTCATACACCTCCTATAA